>JADBJO010026458.1:0-22512 GCA_016801955.1 Conus betulinus | reverse complement strand
GACATCTGGAGTGCCCTGTTTGTCGTCCCAACAATGTGGTCTTCTCGTCGTTTACTTAAGGCGTCCACTGCATTGACAGATTGATTTCTCACAGGTGTGGAATATAGTGGACCTGTGATGTTAGTCTGGAGAGCCCTATCCTGAGTCTCACAATGTTCACTTGGTCTGATCTCGGCATCCGGTAGTATGCATCCCTCTTGTTGAAGTCTGTGTGCTGCTCAAGTCATCCTCCTATTTGTCTCCTTGGAAATACTTCTGATTTATTCCAAGAGGAGGCTACCTTTTACAGTTGGGGCTGCTGTTTCTCCTTCCTTTGTGAATTGGTCAGCTTCTTCATTTTCATATATAGTGCAGTATTCACTGGATGGGAGTATTTTCAGTGACTGATAAATGGTAATCATTTTAGATCAGTAGTACCATAGGATGATGATTATTGTGTCAAGTCAAAATTTTATTTACTGATGGGACATTGAATAAGCACATCATTGCTTTTTTACATCAAGCCATCAAAAAAAAAAAAAAAAAAAAAAAAAAAAAAAAAACAAAAAAAAGAAAAAAGAAAAGCAACAACAAATAACAACAACAACAACCAAATAGGATATAACACACAAAAAACCAAGAGCAACATACATATACCATTGACATCTAAAATACACTGACAATGCTGTATGCATATACGAGTACATAATTGTATATGCATCCACATATGTCTGTATATTTTTGCACATATATCTATGATACAAGTTGATAGACAACAATATACATAAGTAAAGGTATTTGGAATATTTAATCACACATTTCTTGCATTGTTTGTTAAATGACTTTCAATTTTTTCCTAAATGTATTTCGGTTACTTATACTTTTGAATGTTGTACTTAGATTGTTCCATAATGTTCCACCAGAGTAAAGGAAACTTGACTTATAGAGATGTTGTTTCTTGGTCTGGGGAACGTTAACGTATGATTATGTCTATGAGGGTTAGTTTTAAATGTATTTAAGATCTTTTTAGGGGCACTTCCATTCATAACCCTGTGCATAAAAATCGCTTTATTTAAATATAATCTATGACAAAAAGTTGAAACGTTTAGCTTCTTATAATCTTCAAGTGTCACAGAACTAGATTTTAACAAGACTAATTTTAGCGCTCTTTTATATAAACGATGAATGAATCTTAAGTTGTTTCACTGCAGCTGTCCCATAATGTTGATGCATAATCAATGATTGGTAAAATATGTGCTGAGAAGAAAAGCTTCCGAGAATGAACATCAAGAAAATTTTTAATCTTAGCTAACTGAAATATCTTACAGGACAAGCGCTTACACAAGGATGTTGTATGATCAGTCCAAGATAAATCTCTGTCTATAATGACTCCTAAGGTTTTGTGTGATTCTACTTCATCAATTTTGTTATTATCAATAAACAATGGATTAAAATTGGATATCATCCGTTGTCTTTTTTGTCGTGCAGCAGATACATACATACACTTAGTTTTCTCCGCATTTATAGACATATGGTTTAAATTTGTCCATGTGACTAATTTTTGGACAGTTTTCTTGAAGATTATTTGTTAGTGTCTGAGGGTTAGAGTGACTAGAATATAGTAACGTGTCATCTGCAAACATTTCACATTTGCTTGTTACAAAAAGAGGCAAATCGTTGACATATATTGAAAATAAAAGTGGTCCCAATATAGATCCTTGTGGTATCCCATTTCACAGGCATGAAATTTGATGATTGATTACTAACAGATACTAATTGTTTTCTTTCAGAGAGAAAAGATGAAATAAACTTAATAAAATCTGGGGTTAATCCATAGCAGTTTAACTTACGCAACAGTAAATCATGATTGATTACGTCAAAGGCCTTTTCAAAATCATGAACAGAATACCTGTGAATTCATTTTCATTATACTACATAATAGACTATCTATAAGTTGTGTGAGTGCGGTCTGGCAGGAGTGATTTTGTCGGAAGCCTGATTGGTCCTCGTGAATTAGATCATTCTTTGTAAGGAAAGAATACAATGAGTTTTGTAAATGTGATTCCAAAGGTTTAGATAGAATAGACAAAATAGAGATTGGTCTATAATTACAGGGATTGGATGAATCACCGGATTTATGTAAAGGAATAACTTTAGCTTGCTTAAATTTTAAGGGATAGTATTGCTTTTCTATACATAAATTATACAGATAAGTAAGAGTGTCAGTAATTATTGGAGAAGAAAGTTTTAGTATTTTGCCATCTAATTTATCTAAATCACGTGTACCTGTTTGTTTTAAGAGTGACAGACTTTTACTAACGTCTAAGACCGTCAGAAATCGGAGAGTAAAACGGGGTAGTAATTGGTTTCGAAGCAATATAATGTTTTAAATAAGAAGAGATCATTTCCACCCGACTTGTCATTATTGATATTTTAACAGCGATATTGGAAAAATGGTCATTTAACTCACTGGCTGTAATATCAGTGATTACTTGTTGACTTTTTGAAACATATTTATTGTTCAATATGTTTTATTGCTTTCCAAATTTGTCGTGAATCCTTTGTAGATACTAACATTTCTCTGAAGTATTGTTTTTTTTTACTTTTTCATCATTGCAGTAACTTTATTCCGTTGTTTCTTGAACTGTTCTCTTGTACCAGAGCTACTTAGAAAATCTCTATTGTATCTTTCAACATCTATTTCCTTTGTTATCCATGGTGGTTTTATTTCTTGTCTTACTCGTTTCTTTATGAATGGTGCATGTTTATTATAAACATCAAGAAAAGTGCTTGTCCAAAACTCGCTCGCTTCATCAGGATCCCTAATTTGATAGATATAATCTAGCTGTGAATTTAGTAAATCAGTAAAAAAAAAAAAATCTTTATTAAACTTTTTAAAGTTTCTATAATATATAACTTTATGTCCTACTTTGGGGATTTTTACATGAGTTTTAAACCAAGTAAGACAAACAGGATTGTGATCGCTACAGCCGCATGACGGGGAGCATATTTCAGTAATGTTTTGTTTTGCCCATTTTGTTGGTATAAATATGGTCAATTAATGTAGAGGAGGAATCAGCTATTCGGGTAGGCCTGTCAATCAATTGTTCCAGTCCTTGACTTATTAAACTTTGAGTCCATTTAAACTGAGTTTTCATCAAATCAATGTTGAAGTCACCTAGTATGATGGTTTCTTTATTTAATATGATGATTTCGTCCATAACAGAATTGAACTTTTTCATACCAGTCTATGGTTTCTGAAGGATTTCTATACACAAATCCCGTTATAAGTGATTTATTTCCTTTTATTACAATCTCTAACCAGATAGACTCTACGTCATAATATTCAAGACTTTCCAGTCTGTTACAATTAAAGAAGACGCAAAATAAACAAGTAGTCCTGTAGTTTTTGGTTTGTGCGGATCTAAACGAATAATCTGATATCCTGGAATGTACATGTCAGAATCTAATATGCATGAAGATAATCGAGATTCCGCAATGCAAAACAAGTGAAAGGGATTCCCAGAATTATGTACGATTATTGCGATGTCATCTTTTTTATTACTTGCACTATTTATGTTAAGATAACCTCTGTGTGTGTGTGTGTGTGTGTGTGTGTGTGTGTTGTGTGTGTGTGTGTGTGTGTGTGTGTGTGTGTGTGTGTGTGTGTGTAATGTATGATACCCTCTTTCTCATTGAGCATTGCTTTCTTTTCTCAACCAACATCAGCATATTAATGCCAACACATTATTTCACCTGTTACAATAACATCATCCCACAGCATTGTTTACTTTTCCAACAGCACTATTTGTATGAACCTCCCCCCCCCCCCACCCCCCACCTCATAGTGGATGGAGATATGTGAGCTCTCCTTCTCTTGCCCCCCCCCCCCCCCCCCCCCCCCCCCCCCCCCCCTCACACACACACACACACATACTACATCCTCCCCACCCACACCTTTTTTTCTCTTCCCCAAACCCTCTCCCCCCCCTCCCCCCAATTATACCTTATCACCCATTAGTCTTCCATCCCCTTCCCTCCCTTATTAACATTACCTAAAGTCTTTCACAACTACCCACATATAACCACTACCACCTCCGACATCACCCAGCGAAATCATTTATCTATCTTATTCACTTTTTTTTTTAATTACAGTTACTCTCATTTTATTCTTCCATTGTTTATTATGATTACTAGCACTATCTTATTATCCTTACTATCCCATATATATATATATATATATATATATATATATATATATATATATATATATATATGTGTGTGTGTGTGTGTGTGTGTGTGTGTGTGTGTGTGTGTTGGCTGCACGTGTTGTTCGGTTTTTTCAGGTTGTTTTTACAGTTCAGGGTGCGTTTGCTGACAACGATTTCCATTTGTGCCTGCAGTTGTTTACTATTTCTACTTTAGTATTTAGAGTTGCTAAGTATGGTTTGCATAGTATTAACCATTTTTCTGTTGAACATAGGTTGCATCTTTTTGAAATGTTATTGTGTGGTGATGCCCTTTTTATGATTTTCCAGGATATGTTATAGTTTATTTTTTTTTGTCTTTAAGTCTCCAAATATATTTGCTCAGTTCTGTTTGGTTTTTGTATTTTTTTTTGTTGAATGACTGTTTATGGTTTGCGTATCTGGTTTTTGAAGTGATTTTCAGTGATCCCTATGTATGGTATGTTTTTTTTTCATTTTCTGATGTCACAGTGGCTTGGTATACAATGTTGTTATATAGAGGCATTTGTTGCTTTAGGGACACTGTTCTTTTTTAGTACAATTGCAGGATTTCCTTCTTCTTCCTTCTTTGCTGTGTTGCTTTTCATTTTGTTGGATGAATCAATTATATTTTTAAGGTTAGGCATGCATGAATATGATAGTTTGATGGTGTTCTTGTTGAATATTTTGGACAATTTGTGTTCTTTTGGGAAGGAGATGCTGTCAAAATTTTGAAAAATTCTTTCCCTACGTTTGTTTTTACTCGTCCATCATATGGAGGGTTGTACCATGTGATTTTCCTTTTCCTGCTTTTTTTTTTTTTGTTCATGTTGTTATCTGGGTTGTATATTGTAGTTTGTAGCTGTAACCACTTTTTTTGCAATGCCTCTTGGTATTCTGCTGCTGCGTTGTTGAATACTCTTTCATTATGTGACAGATTAGATAATCTCTTGTTTATGCCATTGGGTATGGTTTTTAGTATAGATGGTGGGTGGTTGCTATTGATGTTTACATAAATGGGTGTGTCATTAGGTTTCTTGTATGGTTTATATATGTGGTTGTTGAGGTCAAGTGTTATGTCTAAGTAGTTCACTACCTTTTTGTTTGCTTCGATGGTGATTTTTAAGTTTTGGTTTTGGAAAATTTTGCATAGTTCTTTTTCTTGTTTTTTCATGGTTCTTGGATTGTTGTTTAGCGGCGAGGCCGTCGTCTCTGTACAGTCCGACTTGCTTTCCGAGTTGTTTTTGGATGTTGGATAGCATAAACAGTCCGACCAGTTCGCATGTTTCGGCACCGTCGTACGATCCCATGGTCACATCAAATGTTGAGTTTTTATTCGTTTTCTTGATCCATGTTTCATTTCTGCTGTAGAGTAAAGTTTCTTGGTGTGAAGAATGATTTCCATTTCTGACCCTGTTATGTCTGTGTGTTTATTAGCAAATTTCAGAGCTTTAGTGAGTAGCTTCATCTATGGATGGGTAGAAGTCTACTATGTCGAATGTGATGAATACTGTGTTCTTCTGTTTGTTAAGTTTTTTGAACCATTGGATAACTTCATATGTGTTCTCCCAGAGGTTGTATTCAGTGTTTGATTTTATGTTTTTTTATGGCTTTTTCTAAGATTTTCTTACTTATTTTGCCCAGTTCAGATTAGATGGGTTTATTAGTCTACATGTTGGGTTGTTGTGGGAATTGGGTTTATGGTCTTTAAGGGTTATGAAGGCTTCTTTTATTGCTGTTGTTTCCACCCTGTCACCTAGATCCATGTGGTGTACGAGTTCTTTTTCTTTTTTTTCGGATGTTGTTGTGTATATGTTTTTATCAGCTTTTTTGTAGTTTTTTTTCTGAATGTTTTTATCAAGAAATTGTGAGTACTCGTTTGGTTCCATTTTGTAGTAATTACTGGTTTTGTCAGCCTTCACGAATATTTTTTTGTCATTTTGTATTTTGTTTTATTTCATTTTTTAATGATGTTTGGAATGATTTTTTTAAAATTCTATGTTGGCTATCATTCTTTTCATTTTATCCTCGAAAGATTTCATTTCATCTATGGCCGGTGGGGATCGCCATGATTTGAAGCCATCTGTGTTTTTGTCCTCTTTTTTTTGCATTCGGGTTCAGGAAGAAAAAAACGCTTTCCATCTCATGTTTCGTACCCTTCTGTCATTTCCTTCTGGCGGCCATTCTCCACATGGACATCAGATAAGTCTTTCTTCGTTCTTTGTTTGTACTGTCGTAAAAGTTAAATGTGATCTATTTCTTTGTTTGAAGAAGGCCCAAGAGGTCGAAATGCATCGTGTCTTGTCCTGTGCTTTGTTTGTCTGTGTCCTTGGCGGTAACTAACCCCCTCTCTTTCTAAATTTTGCTTCGTTCTCCGCTATCAGTCGCTCCATTTTGAAACTGAAATTTAAAAAAATTGGGTATTCAAAATGCCCAAGAAAAAACTGGTATTCAAAAAGCCTAAGGAAAGGTCGGTATTCAAAAAGCCTAAATAAAACTGGTATTCAAAACTTCAAAAGAGAAAACTGGGTATTCAAAAAGCCACAAAAAACCTGGGTATCCAAAAAAAGAAACCTGGGTCTTCAAAAGCAAGAAAATACTAGGTATTCAAAAGAGCAAAAAAGACGCTGGGTATTCAGAAAAGCAAACCAAACACCAGGTATTCAAAGAACCAGAGGAAACACTGGGTCTTCAAAGAAACAAAAAGATGCACCTGGTATTCAAAGAAGCAAAACAAATGGCATTCGGTGAAGCAAAAGAAACACTGGACTTTCAAAGACGCAAAAGAAACACCAGGTATTCAAAGAAGGAAAAGAAAAACTGGGAACGCAGAAAAGCAAAAGCGACGTGCAAAATGCAGACATGTACGTGTACCTTGGAACATGCTTCTCTCTATTTCTTGTCTTCTTGGTTCGGTTCCTCTGAATTTCCTGAAAGAAGTTCTTTGTACAGCTGAATTACACACCACTATCACAACGTAGGATGAAGCATGTTGCTACTCACGTCTTAATCCAATCCCGATCGTTAGGGCTGACACGCCAATGATTCAGGTGTTCATTCTCGTCACTGACGTCCACCTGAGGCTTATGCATCTTGTGTCCAGGTGGCTGCAGAGGGATGAGAAGCTGACCTGGTGAATGAATCATCCCCACCACTTACATCAGGCTTTTCTCTCTCTGTGCTGATCGTCACTGACAGTGGAACCATCGACATCTACACATGTGACTATTTCCCGAGTTCTGACTCGTTATCATCAGTGGATATTGTTCTCCCTTTGCTGATTTTTCCTGCCTACTGAGTGATCAACTCGTCAACATTGTTGGGCACTGTTCCTGCTTCCTTCGTGGGTCTTAGCTGACTGCTGAGTCATCAACGCCACAGGACATTGAAGTAGCTCTGTTGGTCTTCACTCCTAACCAGCTAATCCACCAAGGCCACTGGACACTGAAGTAGCTCTGTTGGTCTTCACTCCTAACCAGCTAATCCACCAAGGCCACTGGACATTGAAGTAGGTCTGTTGGTCTTCACTCCTAAGCAGCTAATCCACCAAGACCACCGGACATTAAAGTAGGTCTGTTGGTCTTCACTCCTAACCAGCTAATCCACCAAAGCCACTGGACATTGATCTAGGCTGTTTGTCTTCAGTCCTACCCAGCTAATCCACCTCACTGAGATTTGTTTCTTTCTTGTTGGTCATCGCTGACTACTGACCCAGCAACGTCACTGGACATTGTTTCCCCTGTGTCCATCTTGACTGACTACTAAATTGTCAAGCACTGGACACGGTTGTACCATTGTTGGTCTGAACTGACCAGTAATCACCACCACTGGACCTTGTTGTACCATTGTTGGTCTGAACTGACCATTGAGTCATCAACACCACTGGACATTGCTGTACCATTGTTGGTCTGCACAGACTAGTCATCAACACCACTGGACTTTGTTGTACTATTGTTGGTCTGAACTGACCATGGAGTCATCAACACCACTGGACTTTGTTGTACCATTGTTGGTCTGCACTGACCAGTCATCAACACCACTGGACATTGTTACACCTGAAGTATCAGCGACACCTGAACATTACTCCACTGGTGAATCAGGCCTTCCTGCAATCTTCAGCCATAGCGGATCGTGTATTGTGCTTTAAGCTCAGAACCTGGTGATAACCATTGGTTGAATGATAAAAAGAACAGTGCCACCAGGGCACTTAACTGTCTTGGATGAGATTGTAGCTAATTTCCATTGACAGTGGAGGACAATTTCCAGGTATTTCCAGGTATTAATTTCCAGGTATTAAAATGAAAATGTTTGTTTTAAAAAACGCTGCCTGTACCGCCTTTTTCCTGTTACTTTTAAACACGCTGGCTGTGTCTGCTTTGGACTCTCCCAGCACAGTCAACACCACCACTGCTGATGACACTCGTGCACCTGCTGGTGATTCCTTCCCTAAACCCACATTTCCCACTGTCACTGATGCAGATCTGAACATAGGTGAATCAAACGAACCCAAAAAGTACTTTCCCCAGTGTCAGCACCATTGTTACTAGCAGAGACGATGACAACACTAATAATAACATAGTGGCCAGTTCCAAACGCAGTTCCCTCTACAGTCACTGTTCAGCTATGTGCCTTTGTCCCAATTACCAATTCTGGTCGGACTATTTAGTGTCCATGGTTCGCCGGCTCCTGCCTCCAGACTCCATGCTGGGTAACAAGTCAGACCAGGACATCAGTGCTTTTCTTCTCCAACAGTTCGCTGTCAATGCAGAGCCTGATGGGTCCATTCTGAAACAGCTGTACCAAAAGATAAAGTCGGAAAACAATGACAGCATGAGGCTTTCTTTTAGACGCGCCAGGTTTGGCATTACGTTCTGCTGGCTGCGCTCAGATACCACGTTTTATCTGAATGCTTCAACTGAAGCAAGATTGTTTCCTCAAGTCAGCTTCAAGCAAGACCAGATAGACCGCCTTGCAGCAAATCGAGATCGACCAGCGTCAGTTGCAGACGGTGAGACGGAGCCACAGTTTTCCTTTTACACAGAGACTGGAAAGTCACCAGCTGTACAACATCACACTGGAGTGTGAGAAAGGTGCCAGGGTGGTGGTGACGAAGGAGGGCCGCTGTGTTCAGGTATGGTCATTGGATGAGTGTTGGATGTGTGGTCAGCACAGAGGGCGTCCTCACTGTGGACAGAAGCTTGTTTTTCATTGACGTGAAGGTGACCCACGCAGACACTTTCTGGTTTCACAACGTCACAAGGTCTGGTATCAAAGGCAGCCTCACACCAGGTGGAGATGCTGGTCAGAGTGGTCATTCCGATGTCCAGCTTCATGACAAGTTCCTGGTAAACAGGAGTCTGCACATCTCTGACTACACATCTGTGCCCGCGAAACATACTGACACCATCACTAGAGGGTCTGGATTTGTCCAACAATTTGATTTCCAGCCTCTCTGTGTTTCACTTCCCGAGGTTGGTTCCATCTCCGAACTTGGAATACCTAGATTTAAGCAACAACTACATCAGGGATGTCGGTGTCTTCACAGACTTAAATGTGTATTTCCTTGATATTGCTAGGAACAAAATTTCATTTGTGAACAAACTTTCTTTTTCACGCCTAGACCGCTTACTGTATCTGAATCTCAGTGGCAATCGTCTTCAGAGACTGGATCCCGGATCTTTCAAATCTTTGTTCTTCCTTCAAAGTCTGGACCTAGCACACAACCACTTGCAGCAATTTGACCGTAAAGTTAGCCCCGTTTGTCTGAATTTTGGTTCCGACTGCAAATTGATCTGAGTTATAATCGGTCTCTCACCCTCCTTTCCAAGCAGACTGGTATAATCCAGGACAACGAATCGTGTATGCTGCCGGGAACCCCTTCATCTGTGACTGTGCCATTTCTGGCTACACTGACGCCACAAAAAACTCCAGTTTGACTGCACGTTATTCTGACAGAACTGAGATGAAGTGTAAGTATCCCTCTTACCTTGAAGGTCGTCGTCTGGATGACATTGAGTTTCACCGACACCTGTCCTGCTGTTTCTGACTGCCCCCCAGGTTGCACGTGCACTTTGTTTCGTAACGATAGTGTTGTGACTGTAGACTGTTCTGATGTGGAACATTTTCAGTTCCCTGAAACATTGCCCCCAGCTCATCCCCTACGCTTGGAATTTCAAAGTGCTCAAAAAACACCCACATCTACGATGTTTCCCGACAGCAAGTACTGGCAGCAGGTGATCAGTGTCAATATCTCTGGGCGGGGCGTGATGCAGGCACCTGACTTTCTGTGTGAGGCTTTGAAACAGGCACAGGTGTTGGACCTGACCTACAACCAACTTCAGCACCTGCCCTCATGCTTTCAGTCTCGCCCCAATGGACTGCCGGTCCTAGAGCTGCTGCTGGGTCACAACCCCTGGTCCTGTGACTGTGATGCCGTCTCCTTCAGCTCCTGGCTGGCGGACATGAAGGACGGAGCCGTGAAGAAGGGAGTGCGAGTCAGAGACGCTGGGGGAGTGTGGTGTGCTGCCGACACTGCCCGTAGTGTCCGTGTGGTGGAGTGGGATTCCTCTCACTGCAGTCCTGTCAGCTACCTGACCTGGGTGCTCTCCATTGCCGTGCTGCTGGGTCTGGCTGCTGTTCTGGGCCCTCTGCTCTACGTCCACCGTCTACAGGCATGGTAGCCCTTCACGTTCACTTCCACATCCGGCCCTTTACACGCCTGCCGCCTTACAAGGAGGAGGACTACGATCACGAGGCTCTGGTCGTGCACGGGGCTTCCGACGTGGGTCTCCACTGGGTGCTCAATCACCTGCTTCCTCGTACCCGCGCTACCCACCATCGTCTGTGTATTCCGGAGAGAGACTTTCTACTGGGCTGCTGTCTAGCTGATACCTATGCCTCCAGTATTGCACGTGCCAAATCCTCCCTGTGCCTCCTCAGCCAGGCCGTCGCTCGGGATGAGTGGTGGCTGTACGCTTTTCAGTTGTCACGTGCAGAGAACGCGCGCCAGCAGCACAAGAAGTTGTTGTTGGTGTTTGTAGAGAACGTGGACCATGCCCAGCTGCCAGAGGACGTGCGTCAGTTCATGGAGACCAACACACCTACCTCAGTGTGCACGACAAGTCCTTCTGGGAAAAACTCAAGTTGCAATTTTCCTTTAGTTCAGTGCCGAATTATCTAATTCAGTAGTTTATGATTTTTTTGGTGCAAAAAATACCTGTGTAGTGATTTCTCCATTATCGTTAAAATCTACTATTACAGCTCGTGATAGACACAACCAAAGCCAAAAAATGAATAAATACGTATGGTTTAACGTGAATTTTTTCTTGTTACCTATGTGCTTCTTCGATAGAGAAATGCCAGGTACATGCTAAACACATAAGTTGCCAGGTTCATCCTAGATAGATAAGTTGCCAGGTTCATCCTGATAGATGAGTTGCCATCACAGATCATCACTTCTGCCTGTTCCAAGCAGTCTTTGCTGGCTTCCTCTGGCTGTGGCCATGTGCTTAAGTTCCTTCTCGGTCAACCGTTCTGCGTCCTCTCTCTCTCTCTCTCGTCTCTCTCTCTCTCTCTCTCTCGGGGTCTGCCTTGTGCTCTAAGACAGGCTAGGTTGCAGTGAAGCGCCTGCCAGGGCATCTGGTGCCGTTCTGATCACCTGTCTTATCCCGTGACATCCTCTGTGGTTGACCTCAGCATTCTGGGAGTCATTTTTCAGACTTCGTTGATGAAATGATTACGGCAAGCTCATTCCCAGAATGCTGTACAAACAAAACATTTTATCTTATTTCATCTTCGTGTCTAATGCATTTTTCTTTACTCTTAAAGACTCTGATCCCTACAACAGTGTGCTGAGAAGATAACCTTTGAACATGCAAAGCTTGATTTTGGTTATCTTTCAGGCGTTCTTCAGGGGAACAAAAAGGTCTACCAGCACCAATGTTAGCTTTATTTTCTAATGTGGCATCACCATTTATTTATGATGAAGGAAAGGCTTCTGCGCACTCTGGTTGTCTACCCCCTTTCGTTTGACTGCTTCATTTGATTGCTTTTGTTCGTCCTCGAGCAGAGAAGATAGCTGTAACCAGTGGCAGGAAGAAATGAAAAGAGGGGGACAGTGGAAATTGAAAGATAGCCTAAAGGAAGAGGATGGGGCAAGGGGCTGGAAATGGGAAGCAGAGAATGGGGGAAATCAGTGTGGAGCCTGATGAATCAGTAGATGGAAGACCAGTATATAAGCTATCAGAATCAGAGTCTGCTATTTCAGCACAGTGCCCACAAACCCGAACATTCCTGGCAGATGGAGCGATCAGTCAGCTTTTTCAAAGGTTTAAAATCTTTCTTTCAACCATCCCTGAAATGTTATAGCAGCTTGATGATGGTCCGTGCAGGAAAAAAAGACAGACACGTTTTTAAAGAAATGGCTGGGGGTAGGCTGGGGAGGTTGTAGGAAATCCCAGGGGTGTTTGGATGTAGCGTGTGTGTCACTTTGGGACGTGTTCCACATCATTTTGTCACTGCACTGACAATAGTAGTCCACTGACTATTTTGTTTTGTCTGCCCACTCTGGGAAAAGGCCAAGTGAAGGTGAGGAAAGACCCACTGACCGCGGGGAAAGTCCTGTTGACAGCAGGAAAGACGACTGTAACCCATGACCCACTGACCGCAGGGAAAGTCCTGTTGACAGCAGGAAAGACTGTAACCCATGATCGTCTTCAGAAGGCACGTAAAACATGGCGACAGGCCGAGTCTGGAGTTGTGCTGTCTTTACCTGTCAGAGAACAGCACCGAGTGGGGCTGGGGGGTGCACACAGCAGTTGCTTGGCAATGACGTTTTTTTTTCGACGGAGGGCTCTGCATCTCAAGACATTTGAGCTGGTACACCCCTGTGGAAGTTCTGTCTTGTCACGTTCAGTGGCATGGCATATTGGTATCTGCCTGGGACAATTAGTCCCTCGGCGTCTGAATGGAATGTCCTGTGTGGGTTTCCACCCTATATGTAAATACAGCGCAGGCTATCAAGCATAGTGCAGGATTACTGGCAGCTGGTTGGGTGTGGCAGTTTAAAGACAGTACTTCTCTGGGTCCCACTGGCACCCTCAGGTGTATTTTTCCTTTCCTCCACTGATTGCAAACGCACTGATCAGGGAGTGCAATAGAATTCGCCCAGTTCTGAGATGATTAGGTCAGATCACGCAAACACGTTATAACAGGTCTGTTCCTTTTCCATTTGCTCAACCCACTGTTTGTCTTTCATCTTTACTTTGAGTTGGGTCACAAATTAAATTGTACAGGCAATTGCTTCTCTTGTTTTCATCGCTTTGCGCGCGCGCGCGCACACACTCTCACACACACACAGACACTCACTCACACACACACACACACACACACACACACACCCACACACACACACCACACACACACACACACACACACACACACTCACGCACGCACACACTTATTTCATTGGTTTTCATTGATTTGTGATTGCAATGTGTTCAGACCCTGGAGGCTGTCTCAGGAGAAGAGTGAAGAGGCAACATGGGTCAGCTCCCGTCACTGGTCCTGACCCTCCCCCTACTTTTCTGCCTGCTCCTGCCTCCCTCCACACTGGGGCTGGGAGACAGGGGCGACAACACAACGTGCCCCAGACACTGCAACTGTACGACCCTCCGGGGGAAAGACGTGATGAGGAACTACCTGACCAGATACGTGTCCCTTTACTGTCCCCTGCAGCCAGGAAATGGTGCAGGAAGAATTTGAAAAAATCGCCATGTTTTTCGATGGGAGATGATGGACATCCGATGCCACGTTCCTGACAGGGAGCGAGTCCACCTGACAGACCTGCTGCCAGCCAAGGGCTTTTCAACGCAAGCTTTGAGGATCACCTGTGGACCACAGTCTGTACGGTGTGGGATCTGTCTGCCTCTGATGTCTTTATCGTCAATTCTGGACATCTCTGGGTGTAACGTGGAGAAGGCCGATGTCATTGAGACTGTGGCTGTGCCACCGAAGGTTGAGGTGCTTTATATCAATGATGTGCCAGCGAAATCTCTACAACATCTGGACATGAGCGACTGTGAAGTTTTGACGGCAATATCGATAACGAATACCGGTCTGACCTCCCTTCCTTTAAGTGGCCTACAACTCCGCAGAGAAACATGTTCTTATCAGGCTGGCACATAACAAGCTGAAGAATTTCACGTGTGAGCTGTGAAGATTAGTTTCGCGGTTCTTCTTGGTCCTAGATCATAATGATTTGACTGTAGTGCCACCCTGCGTGCTGGCGGAATACTGGCTCTGCTACCTGTCCTTGCGACACAACTCCCATCCAGACCCTGCAAGGACTGCTGGCCAACGAGCGAGAGGACCCAAAGACCCCCACCGCGTTTTCTTTTCTGTCTGGATGTCGGTTACAATCAACTGGAAAAGCCTGCCACCTCTGAAATATTTTCGACATTTCATTGTTTTTAATGTTAGTCACAACCGCTTACGCAGCATAGCCCCCTAATGCTTTCGCTCCAGAGACTACATTAACACACCTGGACCTCAGCAACAACCAGTTAGAGTATCTGCCAGACGGAGCTCTGACGAGCCTGGTGGACCTCAAGCATCTGAACCTCAGCCACAAACGTTTGCGTTCTTTTACCTTTGACCAGAGCCCTGTGACCGGGTGGATACCCACCCTTGACCTTCGCCACAACAACCTGACCTATCCTCCTTTTGCAGACACTGGCTTTGTTCCTCCCGCTTGTCCAGCATCAGAGCTGCCCATAATCCCTTCACCTGTGACTGCCCCTTAAATGGCTTTCTGGACTTTCTGGGGATGTTGAATTCTTCACGCAGGGAATACTGGTATGGTTCAGGATTCTTCTTCACCAATGATGACCCCAGCCTGATTCAGCTTTACGTGGATGTCCACGACTTTCGGTGCAGTCAGCCCGCGGACTTGAAGGGCGTGCGTTTGGACTCTCTGTCTTTCCGGAAGGCGTGTCCTTTGCTGGATGGATGTCCCTGCAGACTGTCGATGTGAGCTGAGAAAAGGTGAAAGAAAGACAACACGTGTCTGTGGACTGTTCCCAAAAGCAGGCCCTGACCGAGCTGCCTGCCGAGCTGCCCCTTTGTGCCCAACGTGTCTCTGGTCATGCTCTACGTTAAAACCGATCGGGTCTCAAGAGACTGGATTACCGCCCCTACCTTCGCCAGGTGAGCGAGATCCACGGCACCCACAGCCAGGTGAGCACTGTCAGTGCTGGCGCCATGGAGGCACTGCAGAACATCAGTGTGCTGCGACTGGACAAACAACCGGCTGACTTCTCTGCCCGTGGTCACACAGCACCTGACCCTGGCAGCAGCCACGACCATCTCTCTGGGCAACAATCCCTGGACCTGTGGTTGCCAGGATCTGTGGATGTCCCGCTGGCTTGAGGAGCACGTGGACACGTTGACTGATGTGGACAGTGTGCGGTGTCAGTTGACGGGGAAACTGGTCATCAAACTAAGTCCTTCTGACCTTAGCTGCGGTGTCTTCAACTACCTGCCTCTGGTCATCACCCTGTCTTCGCTGCTGGCCCTCGCAGTCGTCCTGGCGTCCTTGCTGCTGATGAAGTACAAACTGGAGGTCCTGGTCTTCCTCTACCACCCGCTTCAGACTGCGGCCTTTCGACATGTTCCGATACGACCAGGCTCAGGACTTGCGGTTTGACGTCTTCGTGTCGTTCAGCCAGCACGACTATCAGTGGGTGGTGGAGCAGCTGGTGGGTCGTCTCTGGAGAACGGAGTCAGACCCTACAGTCTGTGCATCCACCTGCGGGACTTCCCGGTAGGAGAGCCCATCGCAGACAACATCGCCTGGGCGGTGAGCAACTCCCGCTGCACCCTGCTGCTGCTGACTCCGAACTTCCTGGCCAGTGAATGGTGTCGCATGAGTTCCGCACCGCTCACCGTCGTCTGCTCAACGACCGCCACGCCAAGCTGCTGATCGTGGTCCACGGCCCGCTAGAGGTCCCGCCGCCTGGACCGGGAGCTGAAGGCCTACCCTGCGCACCAACACCTACCTGGCCACTGAGGACCCCCGCTTCTGGGACAAGCTGCACTATGCCCTGCCCCTCCCCACCGGGACCCCCAGGAGGGGGTGGGGGATGAAGGGGGTGGGGTGGTGGTTGATGATGGGGGTGGGGAGACGGGGCGCATCGACCCCTGGCCATTGAAATGGACGTCATCCGGCCTGGATCAAGGGAGGAAAGAGTTGTGCCCCCTAAAATCCGTCAGCGCTGAGAATATGGCGGTGACAGTTTTACATTAAATTGATCACACAGAGAGAGAGCGTGAGTGTGTGTATTTGCGTGTGTGTGTGAGTGTGTGTGTGTGTGTGTGCGCGCGCGCGTGTGTTGTGTGTGTGTGTGTGTGTGTGTGTGTGTGTGTGTGTGTGTGTGTGTGTGAACGAACGAACGAACGAACGAAATTTTATTTTACCAGGTTAATGAGATAAGCAAATTGCAAATGCTGTTTTCCACCCAGCCCTGGGGAAAAAAAGCACATGGACAACACACAAGTCAATATGGCAACAAAGACGAAAAAGTGAATACACTAGTCAACTTGCAAACTGTAAGAAGTAACAGACCAATACTACAAAGCAAACGATATAATCGTGCAGACATCAAAATGCGCGTGCGCGCGCGCGCTCACACACACACACACCACACACACACACACACACACACACACACACACACACACACACATATGAAGGAATCGATCTAATTATAACATTAACAAACTGTACAGTACTGTTTTAAACATAACAATGGTTACAATGTCTGTTATATTCTTTCTTTCGCATTATATGGCATGAAGAGGAATATCATGTCTAAAATATGTAGTGTACTTTTTAAATGCTTTGTAAACTGATTTAAACGAGCTAATGCTTTTTTTTTAAATCTTTCACGTAATTTGGTAAGGAGTTTCCA
The DNA here is from genome assembly GCA_016801955.1 of Conus betulinus. NCBI lineage: Eukaryota > Metazoa > Mollusca > Gastropoda > Neogastropoda > Conidae > Conus > Conus betulinus. Next base: position 5,339 of record JADBJO010026458.1, on the reverse strand, counting down.
AGGGCCCCTTCTGAATAGTCGAGGCTTGTTTTAAAAAAGATCAATTCTGGCTTTTCTCATTACAATAGTATTCGTGTATCTTGATTGATTTCGCGGAATTCATGTGGTTAGTGTACAAGGAGCACATCCGTTTATTATTCGATACATTACAACGGCTTTGTTTAACTGTACTTTATATGATATGGAAGGATCTCCAGCGCTAAGTAGTCTTCAGTCGTCAAACTAGTAGTTTTTAAAAGTACTAACTTCAGAGAGCGTTTATAGATCCTGTTTAAATATCTTGATGTGTTTTTGCACTGCATTGGTCATAGAGTGTTGACGCATAATCGATAGATGATGAAATAAATGCATGAAAGAATTTTCTTTCGAGCGGTAACATCGAGGAAATTCTTAATGTTTGAAAGCTGAAATAACCTTTGGGAAATACGTTTGCATAAACTATCAATATGGGGTGACCAGGAAAGATTATTGTCGATAGTAACACCTAAACTTTGTGAGTATCAACTTCATGAATGACTGTACTACCTATGTGTATAGAAGGCAGACTGAAGGTTATTTTTTGCCGTTTTTGTCGCGACGTTATTATCGTGTATTTAGTTTTTTTGGTCGTTCAAAGACATTTGGTTCAGCTCAGTCCCAATTAATTAAGTTACTAACATTGTTCTGCAGAGTTGTGAATAATTGCTTCAAATTAGAATGGCTGGAATGAATAGACGTATCATCTGCAAACAGTTCACATATGCCTCCTGTAAACGTATAAGGGAAGATCATAATGTAGAAAGAAAAATGTAGAGGACCAAGAACGGATCCTTAGGGAACACCAAACTTTTGTGTCTGGAATTTGGATTGTTTGTTACCCAAGAAAACTTTGTGATGACGGTTAGAAAGAAAAGATGTGAGAAGAGAAAGAGTTTGGTGGGAAAGTCTATATAAGGCTAGCTTACGTAGCAGCAAATTATGGTCAATGACGTCGAAAGCTTTTGCAAAGTCAACGTGCAACGAGCAATACTCCCGTGTGAATTTGTTATCATTGATATTAACGAACCAATCCTCGACGATGTTAGTTAAAGCAATGTGGCATGAATGGTTTTCTCTAAATCCTGATTGATTGGGATGAAGCAAATTGTTCTCCGAAACATATGACATTAGATGTTTATAGACATGCTTTTCCAAAGGTTTCGACAGGACCGATAATAGGTCTGTAATTTGATGGGGTTAGTTTCATCTCCAGATTTAAAGATAGGAACAATTTGGCTTGCTTAAGAATAAAGGAAACTAGCTTTTGTCAATGTAGAGACTGTACAAATAAGTTAAAAGAGTCTGTGATGATAGGAGCACATGATTTAAGAATCTTACCATCTAAATTATCAAGGCCACGTGTGCCTGTCTGCTTGAGATGTGTAAGATGAACGTAAACGTCAAACACCGTAATAGGAGGAACGACAGCATCCGGTGTTATATTTTTAAAATAACAAAATTCTTTAAGTAACTCAAGATTATTTAAAAAGGACCTATCATTTGTTATGGTTTGAGGAAGATATATTAGAAAAATGGTGATTTAAATCATCAGTTGAAAGCCCTTTAATAGAGGCAGACATTTTAATCGATTTTTTTTGTGAGAATGTTAAATTTTTTCCCAAATCGACTTAGAATTATTAGAACCCTTCCAATACAAGATCTCGGATGTATTTCTTTTTTCGCTGAACGTAACATTGCCGTAACTTCATTTCGTTGTTTTTTTTTTTTTTTTTGTTTTTTTTTTGGGGGGGGGGTGTGTTTGTTTGTTTGTTTGTTTTGTGTTTTGTTCGTTAGTTTGTTTTTTGAAATCTTGAAATTGGTTTGTTTTTAATAACATGTCTCTTTCACGCATCGCATCCTGGATGACATCTGTCAACCAGGAGACTTGGGAGAATATTTTACTCTTTTAGTTATAAAGGGAGCATGTTCTCATAGACAAAAGTAAATGACTTGTGCCAGAATGAAATGCTTCATCAGAATCAGTGAACTGATACACGTTTGGTAAAGATGAATGAGCTAGTCGAAAAGAAACGCGTCTTTATCAAAGATAGCAAAAGATTTGTAGGTAATAACTTTGTGTCCAGGCTTGAGAATTTTTTGTGCCTTTCCTGAACCAGTAAAAACAAACAGGTAGGTGATCACTGCAGCCGCAATGTGGAGAACACACTTCAACAATGTTTTGTTGCGTGTTGCTATAAATGTGATCAATCCGTGTTTCAGAAAGTGGAGTAATTCTAGTGGGTGTTTCATTTAATTGATGAAGTTCAAAATTCTCAACTGTTTGGATCCATCAATGATTGGGCTATAAAAGATCAATGTTAAAATCACCGAGAGAGGATGATTTCATTGTCATTGAGTGTTACATCTTCAAGCATATCATTAAATTTGTTGAGAAGAGAGAGAGAGAGAGAGAGAGAGGAGAGAGAGAGAGAGAGAGAGAGAGAGATGTGGAACTCTGTGGACACAACTGTCCATCTGTGGTGAAATATCAGTATTTCCCAGCACTGTTTCATTGGAGAGTCTCATTCTTCCAATACCTGACACATTGTACGCTCTAAAACTGCTTGACTGGACAGTAATTCTTTCTAAATACGTATCACTTTGTTAGTTCTTAAGCCCTTTGATGACACTGTTACTCTATCTAAATACCTGTTACTTCATTACTTCTACAGCCGTTCGATGGGACAGTCTCTGTCTTTAAGTATTTAAACTTCTATAGTTCTGGGGTAGTTTGCTTCGACAGTCCCTATCTGAAACACCTGTCAATTCATTGTTCTTGAAGCCGTTTGATTCGACAGTCCCTCTCTGAAAACACCTGTAAATTCATTATTTGTGGAAGCTGTTTGATTGGGCAGTTTCCTCTCTTTGAGTGACTGAAATTCTCTAGTTGGAAAGTGAGGTGACTGCAGGCGGAAATCTTAACGAATTTTTGAAAATAATTTACAAGGCTCCGCCGGAAAACGTAGACAAACAAATCACAAAGCCCATCTTGCGACGAATTGGATGAAGATAAGTGATTACGCGTTCATTTACGTTGTCCTGAGTGTTGTGTATTTTGCCTAAAGAAGACCTAAGAGGTCGAAACGCGTCCTGTTTGTCTTGTGATTCGTTTTATCTACATTTTTTCGGAGGAGTCTTATGAATAATCTTTACAATTTGAAATTCTTTAGTTCGAAGGTTGTGTTATTCAACAACCCCGTCTGTAAACACCTGTAACTTCAATATTGCCAAAGTCTTTTGATTGGAAAGTCCCTCTCTTCAGAGACCTGTAAACGTCATTAGTTTTGAAGGCCATGAAACGGGACGATTTCTCTTTTTCAGGTACCTAGTTCTGAAGCCCGACTGATTTCACTGTTCATCTCGTTAAAGACAGGTAACTTCATTGTTGCCTAAGCCCTTCGATCGCACAGTCCCTCTTTTTAGATACCTGTAACTTCTTCAGCGCTGAAGCCATATCTTCGTCATTTCTGTTTCATGAAGGGAATCATGCGCATACCCAACGTCCATCTGGTTTTGTCTTTTGTTTCCAAAAATAGAAGAGCAAACTACGATAAAGTAGACGTCTGTATGAGTTTGATGTGACAAGATGACATGATCTATATGGGCACAATCTGTTGGGACATGATTGATAATCCGACGCTGAAGATTTAAATCTTTCACTCATTCATTCAGTAAACGACTTCTGTTTTCAGTGTTTACTTGCAGTACAGGTCTAACAGTTTGAGCTAAATCGTCAACACTGGAAGCAGACCAGATGCTGGGGAAAAAAAGCTGAAGTCGTTACAAATTCAGTCAGTACTATGTCTGACCTCCACCTCCCTCCTCCCCTCCCTGGGGTTCTCCCCACCTCCTCCCTTTCTTCAACTCTGTACGTTCATGTGTGTATACTACTCAGGCCGTCGGGAAGATATTTTGCTTTAAGGAGGGGGGGGGGGGGGGGGCGGGGGGGGGTTAAAAAATTGACTAAAACATCACTGTAGTCTTCAAAATGTTTTATGAGAGCAGTAGCAGTGGTGGAGGGAGGGGGGGAGGGGGACTCATCTTCTAAATTTCCTTAAAGGCGAGAATGGGGGGGGGTTTTACTTCATTTCAAATTTCCATGGAAAGCGGGGACAAGGAGAGGGGAGGCGAGGACACTCATTTTCCTAAAATCTTAAAGGTCTTCTCTCATCTTCCGGTGAAGGAGGCGGTGAGGGTGGTGGGGGGTGGGGGTTGGAAGGAGGAGGCTACCATAACATGCTGTCCATACCTTTTAGCTTTCAACATTGGGGAGGGGGACTCAGGCTATCTTATGCCCCCACTTGTTTCGGGGGGTGGGAGACCCGCCCCCCCTCCCCTCCACGGCTATCGCTGCTTGCCAGAGGTCATGGTTTTCTAATTACTGATGGGCTGCAATTGGAACGGTCGTAGGGACTTTGATGCAAATAGCACGTGACTCCACAGAATGTATATGCCTGAATTTTTCCTTGGTAGCTCTAGTGTAATTAGCAAAAACATTCGTTTATTTAAAAAAAAAAGGTCTACATTTTGATTACATGGATGTTTTTACAATGATTTTCTGATTCTGATAATCTGCTGATAATTCGATGCTATACTAAGCGTTATGGATTCCTTCACAAGCTTTTTCTAAAAATAATTGTATGTATTTACTGTTTTTTTTTGCTAGAAATACGTGAACATGCTGAAAAGGGGTGCCCCCCCCCCTCCCCCCCCCCCCCCCCCCGTGTCATCCCCCTTCACCCCCCGTTGTCATCCCCCTTCACCCCCCTCCCCCCATTCCCCAGTCTTCTGCCTTCTCTGTCATAATTTGACCAGGGGGTAGGGTACCATGCACAGTCCAGATTGTCCAGTTTTTCTCCTCTCTCTCTTTCCTCGTCTCTCTCGCTCCTCTCGCCCTCCTCGTCGTCTCTCTCTCTCTCTCTCATATGCATATCCCTTCGTCGTGGATTTTTGGCGCATATAGAATCTTTATTGTTCTTATTTGCCCAGTCCCATCTCTTTCCGGTGTATATACTTGCACAGATTATTAATGTTTGCCTTTAACATGAATCTGTATCTATGATGGTTTTTCCGTTTGATTTATTTCATGATTCTCTCCCTTTCTTGTCTTTCTTTCCTGGTCCTCTCTCTCGGTCCATCTCGTCCTCTCTCCTCTCACTCTCTCTCTCCCTCCTCCTCTCTCTCTCTCTCTCTCTACCTCTCTCATCTCTCAAATCTATGCTAATTCTACATGCTTTCTACTACGCGAGTGTTTTCCTAATAACCTTTTGAAAAGATTGATTACACGTTGTTCCCTTCTCTCTCTCCTCTCTCTCTCCTCT
>JADBJO010026457.1:10000-22512 GCA_016801955.1 Conus betulinus | reverse complement strand
AGAGAGGTGAGAGAGTGAGAGACTTAATGTATTCTCATTAAAGAAGTGCTCAGATAACCCAGAGATAAGCAGCCCATAGATAAAATTCACTCTTCATCCATAACCGATCCAATTTTGCTCCATTTCATTTCGGTTGGGAATGGGATATGAAAATAACGAATTATTCCTAGATTTGCATAGATGCCGCTTGGCAGTCCAGTTTACAAAACGCTTCTCTATGTAACGGTTATTGTCGCATTGTTGTCCAGTACAGTTGTATAGGGACCATCTCTCGTCGTGTCTGTGGTGTGTCGTGTGGTGGCGTGCGATCGCGCGCGGGCGGTTTGTTTAATGCCACCAGAGAAGCCTGGCTGCTCTACGCCTTCCGACTCAGTAGGTTAAATGGCCTAGTACGTGGCAGGGCGGGTCTGACTGGGCAGCCGTTACATTCAGCACAGACCCACAAAAGCGGATATTTACCAGAAAAAAAGGGTTCGCAAGTTGTAAAATCACAAATGATTCCGCCGGGAACCAAACGGGGAGACAAACAAAAATGACAGAGGGACCAAAAGCTACGCACGCCTTTTCGCTCGTGGTGTCTCTCAGCACAAGAAAGAGAGGGAAAAAGGGGAGGAGAGGGAGAAGAGAAGAGAAGAGAGGAGACAACATTGGGCACATGGAAAACGAAGAGATGAACCATCACTTATCTCCTCCAACTGGGCGCAAAAAACGGGGGGATACGGACATTTGACCATTTGAGAAGATCCGTGATAGATTTGCTCGGGTCCTTTTTTCACCCGGCCCAATAATTTAGAATTCTCTTTAGTTTTCTTTTCACTGTCTGTCAGGAGCAACTCACGTGAAAACTGCAGAGAAAAAGTTTTAAAAGAGGAGCCTTTCCGGGAGAGGCTAATCCAGGCAACAGAGAGGGAAAAGCAATCAATGATCCCAGGAAAAGAAATAGAAAAGAAGAAGAGGAAAAAGGAGTAGAGAAAAGCAAAATGATGACAAAGGGCGGGGTTTCTTCTTGGAGGGCTTAGCTATAAATAAAGCAAACAAAGAGGAGGCAAATTATTTCCCGCAAAAAACAAGACGTTTAACAAGATGGGGAGAGGAGTCCGTCTTTCGCATGGGAGGTACAGAGAGAAGAACATCATCGCCAAAACGGGAGGAAAGACGCGATGGCCGTGGATGGTCTTTCGTTTGGTCGGCTACATTAACACAGAGAAAGAGAAAAAAAAATTCCAGGACACAGTTTTGAAGGACGGGAACATGATATCAAAAGTTAGTGAAGCGGAAGGAAGGGGCAATTGTGGAGAAAAAAAAAAAAAAAAGAAGAGGAGGGAAGGGGAGGGACATTTAACTAGACTGCCCCAACCCAACCCCATTACACAAAGATTTTATCAAGAAAAAATAAAAAAAAGAAAAAAAAAAAAAAAAAAAAAAAAAAAAAAAAAAAAAAAAAACAAAAAAAAAAAAAAAAAAATAAAAAAAAAAAAAAAAAAAAAAATAAAAAAAAAAAAAAAAAAAAAGATCAGGAAAAAAAAAACTCTCAAAGACTGCCGTCCTTTATTTTGTATTGGTACGGTTGTACATCAGTGTTAGCAAAAATAAAAACGAAAAGAAATAAAGAAAACAAAAAGGAAAACGGAAAAAAGAACACAAAATAAAAAGCAAAACGAAAAAAAAAAAGAAAACAAAAAACAAAACCAAAAACCACACCACCAGCATAAACAGAATTCCAAAGAAAGGATCTTTACGATTTTCCTTAATACCGATAGAGAACTTTTTTTATCAACACTAAAAAAAAAAAAATAAAATTACGGATGAAAGCTTTTAACTGGGGAGAGGTAGGACTACATTTATCTCACATAAAAAAAAACAACACAAATATTCCTTGGTAAAAAAAAAAATGTAAAGTGCAGGAAGTCTTTAGTGGGAGACAGATGAATTTGAACAAGACAGCTATCCCGGAAAAAAACAAAAACAAAGCAAGGCAAACAAAACACTAACAACAAAAAATGCTATTAGATCGAGGTACATTTACTGCGACAATCTAAACAAAAGTGAAAAAGTATTCCCGACAGAAAAGGTCTTTAAAGAAAGCAGTTTTGATTGAAAGGTCAAATTTACCGTTCAAAGGGAATAAACGTATGATGCAACAGCAGCAAACCTGTCCTAGATAAAAAAAATATAATAATAATAAATAAAATAAAAAAAAAAAAATATAAAAAAAATCTCTACAGCAGCATACTATTAAAACGTGAAAAAGTAAAACAAAAAAGCAAACAAAACAAAAACAAACAAACAAACAACAAAATGATTATTTTTGGTGTTGCAAATTCTCGTCTGAAAAACATGGACGTTTCGAGCGCAATTTTGATCTTGATTTATTCCATGCTTTTTATTAGTTGGGAAAAAAAAACCGTTAAGAAAGAGAGGGGGTTTAGGTGTACCAACCCCAAGGAACACACAGACAAAAAGACGGACAAAAACATGGGGGTTTGTCGTTGAGCTTTTTTTTTCTTTGTCTGGTCCCTTGGCGGTAACTCGACAGCCCCCTCTCTTTCTAAATCGGTCTTCTGGCTTCATTTTCCGCCCTCAGTCATTCTTTTCGGAAACTTTTTATATCATTTCGTTTTGCGTAGTTGGACAATAATTGCGTTTTGTTGACGTTTCAGATGATCTAGTAGACCAGTTTCATTGTCATCACAATCCGCGTTTTTTTTGTCATGTTGGAGAACTGTGTTTTTTTTAAAAAAAAAAAAATTTCATTCATTTGGTTCAAACAATGTATCTTGTCTTTTTGGCTGGTTGTCATTATAGCGCTTACAGCATAAACCTAAAATTAATTAATCAATACACAACTAAACAGATATGAACAAATACAGTACAATAGCAAACGAATAACATGGTTTAACAAATTAATACCTCAATTTTATTAAAACATGGACAATTAGTTAACTAATAGTTTTTAATACATTGATTAATTGATTGATTGATTAATCCGATTTAATTAATCTAATTAAATCAAATTTTAAAAGAAATAGGGGGGCAGCTCAGTGGGGAAGAAAAGGAAATTATTTTCTTCGATTACCTTGGTCCTGAAAGATCTACACCTGGCGGAATTGTCGTGACAATTTTGTGTGCTGTCAACGCTACTGAATCTTTTGGTCTTTGACAAAAACAAACAAACAAAAACAAAAACAAAGAAAAAAATAAAAACTACTTGAGAAATAAGTTCGCACAGCCTGCCATCTGCTTGTCACTTTCAGGTCACTGATTTTTCTCCATTTCCCACTGTTGCTTTCCCTAAATCTCCCACCACCCTGTATTAAACCGCCCACTCATAGATAGGTAGGACGGGCAAAAAGTGGAAAAGTCATTAGCATGCTAAGGAGAATTTGTATAGGCAAGGTACTAAACTGGACACAACACGTTCGAGCCCTATTGTCTCTTCAGGCAAGGCATTCAAGTCAAAACAAACACGAGAGGGAGAGAGAGCGAGGATTGGAAGGGGAGGAGGAGAGGGAGGGGATGAGAGAGCGGACAAGGAGGATTTCTGGGAGGCGGAGGAGAGCGAGGGAGAGGACAGGACAACGAAACTGTGGAAACAGATGCTTTGCCAGTGTCTGGTAAGTGGAAGAGTTGGTGATTGTGTGAAGTTAATATGAGTCATAAACTCAGTATGACACTTACCAATGACACTGCAAAAAAAAAAAAAGAAAAAGAAAAAATCCAATGTTTTTGTGCGTGTGCGGTGCACGCTGCGTTGCCCACACCCGTTGCCAAGACCGCTGGTATTTATGGGTTTAGTTAGAGCGTGCCAAATGCGATCGTCGGGGTCACAATAAATAGAAAAGGCTTAGAGCGAATGAGTGAGAAGATGAGACAGTGGAGGAAGGGAGAATGGAAGCAAAAGAAGAACAACGAATTCACCAAAAGTAGATTACAACTGTATAAGAAGAACGTAAAACAAAAAAAAAAAGTCATTGCATAAACAATGCTGATGGTAATATTGTCCAAGGAAAAGAAAGAAATGAAACACATATCAGATACATACACCCACAGAGGACACGTTGGGAACATGGACATTTTAACAATTTTAGATATTATATCGACGAATGTTTTTATATCAAACAGGAAGGACTGAAGGAGAAAAACTAAGAGGGAAATGAAGGGAAAACACTAAAAAGCAACATCCACACACCACACACCACACGACCACACACACACACACAAACACTGGACAACACCAAGAATAAACAAAACGAATGAAACGTAAACACGTACGATAGAAATAAACACCAAAACCAAACCACACCTCCTCCTGTCCCCCGCTCCCATATCAATACACTGGCAATTCAAAAAAAAAAAAAAAAAAGGCAGAAGAAAGGAAAACGGAAAAAGAATTTTTAATATAAAAAAAGGAATAGGAGAAAGAAAGAAAGAAAAGAAGTAGGTGTAGGTTACTTCTGCCCGAGTATCAGGCAGTGATAGTGATTTTTTTTTTTTATTTTTTACGCATTCCCGACAAATTCTTAGCGAAGGGCGCGAAAAAGTTTGGTACGATTTCACTGCCTCTAAATCAAAAGAAGATATCTTAATCACGAGCGGAAAACAGATGGGAGGAAAATGAGAAGGAAAGATATTGTTACAATGTGAACAATAAAATGCTGTCGTTTTCGTGTGTGGTGTGGTGTGTGTGTTCTGTTGTGTTGTGTTTGTGTCAAATAAATCCACTCCACATCTATGAAAAAAAGCAATATTTTATTATTTTTATTTATTTATATTTTTTAAGTTATTTTAAACACGAAGAAGGTCAGAGAACGAAGAAGAGCAACATTTTAGCCAGGAAAAACGCAATTAACTTACCTAGATTATAATGTATTTGCTAATGTTGAGTTTTCTTGTAGCATTATCGCGTTTCGCCGTGTTGGTGACTGAAACAAGGACTGTGAGTATGGAAAAATCAGGTTCTTTAAAAATTCATATGCAGTGTGGGGGTCTCGGCGAAACTGGACGGGATTGTTGTGGGTTGTAGAGTATATGGGAAAAGTCAAAAAGCAAAAGAGTACCTCCCTGATGAAACTGAGAAACTTATTTTGGCTTTTTTACTCTTAATGTGCGTTTTCTTTTTTTTTTTTTTTTTTTTTTATGTTTATTTTTTTTTTATGTAGGGGAGCGTGGTTGGTGGGGTGGGTTGCTTATTTTAGGCCTATTAGGACAATACAAAGTTGATGGTATGGACCCTTCTTAAAGCAGGGTTCATTCGTAGTACTGGAACTTTAGCCAATCCCGAGTAGTAGGGGACTTCCAGAAGGGCGAGGGTCAGGACGCGTGGCGTAGGGCCAGGGCCGAGAGAGCGCAGGATAGGCGGCAGTTACGGCGGGGATATGTGGGACCATGGCTACCTGCGGGGTCTACCAGGTCCGAAGATCAGGACGAGGCGTGGTCAACGGTCTTATGAACAGGCGGGAATGGGAGCTCGAGAGGGGGGGGGACAGCCGCCCCCCGCGCCTGAGACAGACCCCCAGACCCCCGGACACCGCCACCATAAGCAACCAGGGAAACGCCCGAAGACCAGGGACAGCGCCGCCGCCGCCACCTCCCCGCCGCCGCAGTTGATGGCGATGCACGATGAGACACCACAGTGGAGTGGATGGGGGTGGTAGTATGGCCAGGGTAGTCTTGCGGGGGGGGTGGGTGGGGGGGTCTGTTTGCGGGTGGGGGGGGTGGGCGGAAGGGCAACCTGTGGTTGGCGGTGTGGAGGGGGTAGTGGTGGTGGGGGTTGTGGTGGGGGTTTGTGGGTATGTCGTGGGGGGGGGGGGATGGGGGGCGGGCGGGGGGGGGGGTGGGGTGGTGGTGTTGTGGGTTCTATCGGGCAAGGGTAGAGTATTGACAAGGAAGGATCCGTCGTCGGATGCGAAGGGGGGAAAAAGGAACGAGTGTGGGGGAGGAGGAGGAGGACGACGACGACGATCGAGACGTCACGAGGATATTGACGCTAAGGGTGGAAGGAAGAAAAGGAGACGCGCGCCCGCCGGAGGAGGGGCGCGGAGGAGGGGTCGAGACGGAGGGGGGTAGAAGGGGGGGAGGAGGGGGAGAGAAGGAGAATGTCGCTTGTGGTGGTGTTGTTTGTGATGAGAGTGATGTTGTGCTGCTGTCTGCTGCTTGCTGTTACTGCTGTGCATGTTGACGTTGATGTTGTGTTGCAGGCACTATGGCGTGGGGGAGAATGAGAATTGGGAAGGGGGTTGAGGGGAGGGTGGAGCGGGGGGTGGTGGTGGGTGGTGGTTGGTGGTGGTGGATGTGGTAGGGGGTAGTGGTGGTGGAGGTGAAGAAGGCGTGATGGGGGGGGGGGGGGTGGTGAAGGAGGGGGGTAGAGACACCCGAACCCTGACCCCCGGGAGGAAGCCGGTGTATGGGGAAGGGTGTGTGTGGGACTTAGTGCATCATGCTCGCTTGCCACACCCGTCTCCCTCTCCACGTATGCAACAGCGTCCTCAGCACGGGCTTCCCACCAAGGTCTCCCCACCACATGTCCGCAAAACCAACCCCACGCCTTCACAGGAAGCACCACCCCCCAGACAGACCAGCCACCCCACGAGCCTCTCACTCTCACCAACCTTCCCCCTGTTGTGTCGTGTCTCAACACCACATTTCTACAACCCCCCCCCCCATTTTATTTCTACAGTCTCACCATCACACTAGCCGGAGACGCAATCACGCCCTGGGTACTGACGGACCTCTGTGAAGAGTTCCAAGCACTAAACCAAACGTGTGTGCTGGTTTACTTTCTTCTTAGTTCTTTGTACCTGACATCCCGTCAATGCTGGACCTTGTGCTTTTCTCTTTTTCAAGGCCCCCAGTTGAAACAGTTGAGTTTAAGAGTCACTCAGTTACAAGACGGCCGTAAACGTCGGGGTTACGCTCAATGTCAATTCAGATCGCGTGCCCTACAAGATCAAAAATAAATAAATAATAAGACCCAAAAAACCCTTGCCAGCATCCCCAAAACAGCACTATCCCCACCAACAAATTTTCTCGTCTTTTTTTTGGCCGTGCTGTGGTCATTTTCCTGTTTGTGAAAAGTTACCCACCCCACGTGAAGTCTAATTCAGGTACTTTAAAGCCCATCTCTCCCACCAAGTAGGCTCCACGACTATCCAATAAAACAACATCCTCAGCATTTTGAATGTTGGACCATTTCCCCAAGTTCAGACCGAAACAGGAAAACTTGGGTTTAAAATTCGGCTTACCTTCGCAGGTGGGAATCGAAACCTGTTCCAGATAAACAGGCCTTACTCAATGTCTACCAGAACTCTGGAACACTCCACAACCAAACTCGAACCGGGACGAAGAGATCTCCACAAGGTTTTCACAAAGCGCCAGATCGTAAACTTAAGTCGACCAACACTAAGTAGCAGGTTGAGCAAACGACTAGGGAGCCGTGTTGGCTGACAGATTATGTAGTCGTTGCCCTAAAAGCTTGTAGTGGACGCGGGGAGGTAAGTGGTGAAGGGTGGTGGCGGGTGGTGGTGGTGGTGGTTTGGCTCTGGTATAGGGCTGCAAGTCGTTAGGTGGGGTGCGTCGTCAGATGAGGGTTGGAAGAGTGTTTCCATGGCGAGCGGGGGCCATAGTAGCGGCAAAAAAACAGAAGGCATGGTCGGACACTGGTCGTGACGCACGTGCTAGAGTGGCGGCGAGTTCCCGCGGTGAGCGGGCATCTGAGGCGTCAGGTTGGCTTAGCAAACCACTCCTGATGAGCCCTCTAAGCGGCGAACCCTCAATTTCTGGACCGCCACACTGCACGCCCCTGCCGTCATTGTTCCCGCTATGATATCAAAACTGTGGCCTAGACTAGGCAGGCCCCCCCAACAGAGGAGGAGAGGAGAGAGAGGAGAGCGGTTAGTGGTGGGTGGGGTTCCAACCGTTTCTAGAAAAACGGGCGTTCCAATTAGATATTGCGTCCGTACGTCTGTACCTCGGACCGGTCAGTGGCGGAAAAGAAGGAGAGGGGACAGGAAAGAGAAAAAAAAAAAAAAAAAGAAAAAAAAAAAAAAAAAAAAAAAACCAAAAAAAAAAAAAAAAAACAAAAAAAATAAGAAAAAAAATAAAAGGAGAAATGAGCCGCGTCCACCAGCTGGCAAGGAAAGAAAGAGGTCGAAGGGACTGACAACCTTGCGGAGTCAAGAACCGGCCAAATCAGAGCCACCCGTGTCAATCGCAGCTGCTTCAGTGTCGCGCGGCGTGCGGGCCCAAATGTCACGATAATCCCCCTCTCCACCCAACACGCCCCTCAGCCCCAGACCCCTGCCACCACACCGGGCCAGACCGAGACCCGTGTTGCCCCGATCTTGCCCACCGCCGCGCGACAGACCCCCAAGATCCCACCTCAGGTAAAAGCCGCTTCCTCTCACCGAACGACCCCGAGACCTGGGGCCTCGGGGCCGTGGCCCCCCGGTGTGCGGGGGCAGCTCAGAGTGGTGGGGGGGTGCCCCCCGCGGGCGGGGCTTAGGCCGCCGGGTCACCCACCCCCCTTCCCTGGGGCCCCCCGGAGGCGGCCTCCGCGGGTCCCCCCCCCCCCTTCCAGCCCGCCCGGTTCCCAGCCCCACCCTGGCCCCCACAGGACCTCCGCGCTCGCGGCGTTCTTTCCATTGGACCGGGTCGGTGGCGCTGCGTTTGTTTGGCTTTAACCCCCAGTTTTGCTCAATCGTGTGGCCTTGGGTCCTGTCCGGGTTTGTTCCCCCCCGGCCTTTTCTGCTTTGCTCTTTTTCTTCCTCTTTCTTGTGGCCCGTGCTTCCCCGCCGTGCCCCCCGCCCTCGCCCCAGCCTGCCCGTCCTTTTTTTGCTGTTTGCTTGCACCGCCCCCCCCCCCCCCCCCTCGTTTCCCTTCTTCCCCCGCCCCTTTCACCCCTTTGCGCTCTTTCCCCCCCTTCTCCCCCCCCCCCCCTCCCCCCACCCCTCCCCCCCCAGCCCCCCCCCCCCCCCCCCCCCCCTCCCACCCCCCCCCGCCCCTTTTCCCCTTCGGCCCCCCCCCCTCCATCCCCCCCCCCCCCGCCCCCGTCCCAGCCCCCCCCCCCTCCCCCCCCCCTGCTCCCCCCATCCCCCTGACCCCCCGCTTCCCCCCCCCCCTCGCGTTCCCCCCCCCCCTGCCCCCCCCCCCCCCCCCCCCCCCCCCCCCCCCCCCCCCCCCCCCCCCCCCCCCCCCCCCCCCCCCCCGCCCCCCCCCCCCCCCCCGGCCCCCCCCGCCCCCACTCCCCTCCCCCCCCCCCCCCCCCACCTACCCCACTCCCCCCCACCCAAGCCCCCCTCCCCCCCACACCCCCCCCCCCCGCCCGCCCACCCCACCCCCGCCCCCGCCCCGGACTCCCCACCCCCCCCCCCCCCCCCCCCCCCCACCCACCCGACCCCCCCCCCCCACCCCCCCCGCCCCCATCTCGTCGCTGCGCGCGGGCCACTACCAAGCCGTTCGTACAACCCTCCCCCAAGCCCCGCCCCAGCCCGCCCTCAACCCACCTCCCCCTCCCCCCCCCTTCCCCCCCCCCCCTCCCCCCCTCTCTCCCCCCACCCCATTTGCCTTCCTGGACTCTCCAACAGCCCCCACACCCCCACCACTACCACCCCGCACCACCAGCCACCCCCCGCCCTGGGCGCCCCGTGGTTTCAGCCCCAACGCACCACGCACACCCTCCCCCCCACGCAACCCCCCATCTTTCACACCCTGCCACAGCCCCACCCCCCAACCACCCCACCCACAGAATGACCCCCACCACCCCCGAACTCCCCTACGATCATACGCCCCACGGCACCACCCCAACTGCACACACAACGCCCCCGTAGGGCGCAGCGTTCGCATGGTGCCACCTGTGTACCTGTCCCACTCGGTGCCGACCACCCGCCACCCCCCGCCCACGCCGCCCCCGCCCGCCCGCCGGCCCCGCGCACCCAGCGAAATTAATCCCCACACCTTCATCCCCAACCCAACACTGCCGCCAACAACCCATTCGTACCACCTCCCTTCTTAATCCCACTCATCCCCAAATCCAGCGCCACCCTAGACTCCTTTGGAAGCCAACACTGTTCTATTGACTTGGATCTTCGGACTCGTTCCGCTATACATTTTTGTATACTACAAAGCTAGTCACACCTGGTTATTCATTAAGTTGTGTTTATTGGTGCTACTGTTAACATTAAGAGAGGCGATGAGAGAGATAGCCGGTGAGAGAGAGTGCTTTCTTACACACACAAATCAGCATTGCAACTCTTACTCAATATACATATAGCTCCGCTCGTCAGACGTGTATCGTTGGGGGCTGTTTATGAAGTGTTAAGCGTGTGTGGTAGGTGTGGTGTGTGTGCTGTAAAGATGTGTGTGTGGTGACCATGAGCCGAGAGAGGAGAAGACAGCCACAGAACGAAATCTGAGAGCAGAGAAGGAGAGAGACCCCACCGCTCACCACCCCCACCACCGCCGAAATTTGAGAGACGAAGCGAGAACAAAGACAACCCCACACACCAACCAGGCGGCCGTGGCGGGGCGTGCGTGCGTGTGGGTCCGGGTGGATGGTGATGTGGGCGTTTATGCTGTTGTGGCAATTAGCCCATTTTTCATGGTTCCTTTGGCGAACAATTTATTCACGCACGTCACACACAAACAAACAAACACACACCCACACAACCCACACACACACCACACACAACACACACACACCAATCCAACCACACATACATAGCCGGTCTCTGCACCCCCAAACAACCTTTTCGACCACGTCGCGCCCCCCCCCAAGCGCCCCCCACCCTCATCCCATCGCTGACTGACAAAAATACAAGTAAAGAGAAAGGAAAGAACAAACATACACAAACAAACAAACAAAAAAAACAAAAAGCTACCCGCGACCTGACAAGATTAAGATATGATTCAGCTTCAAGTCATAACGTGAATCGCACTGGGACGACCACCATTGAAAAGATAAATGATGATCACAAGGTCACGTTTGGTTTTAAAACTCAACTAACCAGAAAGGCCGCGAGTATGAACTTTGGTACAGGTTTAAATCAGACCCGTAAGCAGCATTCGTATGGAGATATGGGCCTTGTCTCCTCCTCATGTGAACATAGCGTGTCTCCTAGCTTGTTCTCTGTGCTTTCTGTCTGCGTTTGGTGCTAGGTGGAGTGGTGCTGCAAGCAGTATTCGTTTGGAGTTTTGGACGTGTACTGGTAATTTCATCAGAGCATAATTCATTTCTTTCTTCTTCTTTTTTTTTAAAAATTTATTTCTGTTAAGTGTTCGCTGCTTTATTCAAAATTTCCTTTTTAAATCATTTCAACGATATTTTGCTCGATCGTTCTTTACATTTGCAACAACGCACGGACAGATTAATTTGAAGAGGAGAGACACGCATTCGCACACACACACACGAGGAAAACCCATTCACAGACGGACACGCACAAGATTACACGTTGGCAGAAAGATGGAAGTAGTGAATGCAGTGTAATAATAATAATGATGATGATGATGATGATGATGGTGATGTTACGGACGACAATGACGACAATAATGGCGACGAAAACGATGAACATAATGTTTTTAAACTGTTATCTATTGAGTAACACAGCCCCCCCCCCCCCCCCCCCCCCCCCCCCCCCCCGCAGAAAGGTTTTAATGAGTTGCTCTGCCTATCATATGTAGTTGTCACTTGGGCTGGGCAGCCGCCTTCATAAATGGTTAACAAAGGTCACTTTTGCCCCTCACTATGAGCAGTTCTATACCTAACTGACGCTGCTTGCAGAACTCAATGGTGAACAAAGTAGGTCACTTTTGCCCCTCAACAAGAGCAGTTCTACACCCAACTGATGCTGCTTGCAGAACTCAATCGCCCAGTTTGTGACTGGGATGTGGGAGGGAATGGTGGGGTGGGGTTAACGTAATAGATTGGGATTCGCGACATGGATGATCACAATAGTTATTGTTGATTGTCTACCGATCCTCTCACACCTCATTTATGAAGATTTCCTTCATCAGATATATTCGTGGCGTGCTATGTCATCTTTTATGGACCGAGTTTTCCCTGCATGTCCTGCTAATAGTTCCTGATTACGACAGGCAGGGATTGGAATCATACACACGAACGCGCGCGCGCGCGCGCGCGCACACACACATACACACACACACACACAACACACACACACACACACACACACACACACACACACACACACACACACACACACACACACACATATACACACACATGCACGCACGCACGCACGCTCACACACACACACACACTCTCACACACACACACACACACCACACACACACACACACACACACACACACACACACACACACACGTTTCCATTATTCTCTGCCCCATTTGCCTTTCTTTGTTACAGAGAGTCTTAACATTTTTTTCCCCGTTCTAGAATTTCTCGTTAAGTTGTAAACTTTCCCTGTAAGAAAAAAATCTGGCGATCAGATAGCGAGAGCATATGCCATAGCTGTCGATTGTGCTATGCTGTTTACTG
>JADBJO010026457.1:0-7500 GCA_016801955.1 Conus betulinus | reverse complement strand
CTAAAATTTTATTCGCGGTTTTCATAGATGGTTTAAAGACACGTCAACGTTCTTGAAGATGCATTGTGCAAATCGTTCGACTGCCACGCTACTCGTTGTGCAAATTGTTCGACTGCCACGCTACTCGTTGTGCAAAATGTTCGACTGCCACGCTACTCATTGTGCAAATTGTTCGACTGCCACGCTACTCATTGTGCAAATTGTTCGACTGCCACGCTACTCATTGTGCAAACTGTTCGACTGCCACGCTACTCATTGTGCAAATTGTTCGACTGCCACGCTACTCATTGTGCTAAATGCCAACTGGCCAGAGAAATGGGAGGATCTCCGATAACTGTTTTATTCATTTGTTTGTTTGTTTATTAATTTATATATTCATTTTTCATTCATTTGTTTTTTGTCTAATTATTCATCTGTTTATTTTATTCATCTACTTACTTGTGTATCCATTTATTTGTATATACGTGTACGCATTTGTTATTTTACTTATCTATCTATCGTTTATTCATTATTTGTCAGATCATTTATTTATTTGTTCATTTGTCTATTTATTCTTTTTTTTCCCCAAGACTGAAAAGAAGATTTGCTGTTCAGCCGATCGAAAGAGACAAAACGTATAAGGAAAAAAAAAAAAAGAACGCGTTTCGACCTCTTTGGTCTTCTTCAGGCAAGGCAAACAACAATCAAGGCGAAGATAACGAAGAACGAACAATCGCTCATCTTATCAAATTGGGAGCAAACTGGATGTAAAATGAAAACTCTGATTGGTCACTCATCCTTTTCAGTGTCTTGAATGTTGTTTGTCTTGCCTCAAGAAGACCAAAGGGACCGAAACGCGTAGCGCGTTGTCTTGTCGTTTTTGTTTGTCTCTTTCGTTCGGCGCGGAACATAAATAGATCTTTTTTTCGATTTTTTTTTTTTTTCAATTTCCGCCTGCAGTCATCTCACTTTGTAACTAACTATTCATTATGTATTTACTTATTAGTTAGTTAGTTAGTTAGTTAGTGATCTATTTATTTGTTTGTTTATACTATTTGCAAGTCTTACTTCTTTCACTCACCATCAACAGACTACTCCTAGGTTGTTTTTGTAATATAGGAGAACGCACCTTACTCGCATCAATCTAGATTCACTTTCTATAGATTCCGGTGGACGGTGACAAGTGCAGGCACATTATGGGGAAGATACCGGTGATTAGCTACACTGCGTGACCCCGCCGACCCTTTATGTGGGGCTGTCGTCTGCTTGCATTGATAACGGCAGACGACAAGAGAGAGAGAGAGAGAGAGAGAGAGAGAGAGAGAGAGAGAGAGACGCGAGTCATCTCCCTGTGAATATTATTAATAACTTAACTCCCCTATGTCGCCAACACACCGGCTTATCTTGTCAGGGGATTTGTGAGGCTAGCAACAGACGGCCAGGATTTCATTAGCTGATCTCTGTTTAATTCCCGCTTTTTGCCGATGGAAAGCATCTTCCGTGCGGTTTGGGTGAATAGATAAGCTACTGAGGAAAACAGATGAGCTACACAGATTGGGAGGGTGAGAGTTGGTTGGGAGAGTGAGAGTTGGTTGGGAGAGTGAGAGTTGTTTGGGAGAGTGAGAGTTGGTTGGGAGTGAGAGTTGGTTGAAGCATGATACAGCTGACAGTTTAATCTGCTTTAATCTTGCCCTTACAAGATATGCGAAGGTGATATTTGTCGGAAATTAGTGGTAAGCAGTCTCGCTTTCATATAAATAGAACAAACGATTGCGCTTTTTATCAAACACCATCCATGCCTAAGTGTGTGTGTGTGTGTGTGTGTGGTGTGTGTGTGTGTGTGTGTGTGTGTGTGTGTGTGTGTGCGTGCATGGGTGTGTGTGTGTGTGTGTGTGTGTGCGTGCGTGCGTGCGTGTGTGTGTGTGTGTGTGTGTGTGTGTGTGTGTGTGTCCGCTTTGTTAACGGGTTTTATTGTAAAATATTGGGTGTTCACTAAATTATCTTTGAAATGATGAACAGAACAAGATTTTGGAGTGAAGAGTCAGGTATGCATATACTTACTTTTAAAAAAATGTCTGTCTGTCTGTCTGTCTGTCTGTTTGTCTGTCTGGGGGATGAGGGGGTGAAGGGTGGAAAGCAGAGTGGGAAGTGGAGGGAAGGTGGTGAAATGAGCTGGGAGGGGGAGAGACAATGTAAAACAACAACAATCATAATAAAAAATACTGACAATAATCATTATTATTACCACAACCTCTACCACCATTGTCATAAGCAAATAAATACATAAATAGATAAATAAATAAATAAATAAAAGAGAGTAGAAAGGAATTGAAAGAGGAGAATGAGACGGGAGGGGGGAGGGAGAGTGGAATGGGAGAGAGGGGGAGGGGAGGGGGGGGGGGGGGGGGGAGATGGGGCAGATGTTTTTTGATGGATCAGTAGACATAGAGATTCTCTCTAGAGCTGACTTACCAAACTTCTGGACTCTGTTGAGCAAACAACTCAGCTGATCTGGCCATCTTTGAGCAAAACGCCAGATACGCATCTTCCTAAGGGGCTGCTCTGGGGCGAACTGGCGGAAGGCAAATGTATTCATAGGAGAGTCAGAAAAAAAAACAACAACAACAGAGCTTCAAGAGCATGCTCAAAGCCTCATTGAAAAGTTTTGACACTGACCTAGACCCTAGGGAACAGTGGCGCCAGACCGCCGCACGTAGCGAAGCTGTGTCAGCATATCTGCTGCCTCTTACGAAGAAGAGCAGGCTGGAAGAGGCTGAAAGGAAACGCGAGGTTCGGAACTCCATGGCCATCTCCTCCTCGTGGTCAATGCCCGCAGATTGCTTGTGCCCGCCTCGCTGTAGAGCTGTCAGTGTCCGCACACCATAGGGATCGGCCACACCATAGGGATCGGCCACACCATAGGGATCGGCCACACCGTAGGGATCGGCCACACCACAGGGATCGGCCACACCATAGGGATCGGCCACACCATAGGGATCGGCCACACCATAGGGATCGGCCACAGTCAGAGACACAGCACTACACCCAGTCCTCCTCCACATGAGTCTTTGGTCACCGTCGTCGACCACCACGGACAAACAACACAGCAACAACATCAACACTTATATTACACTTAGGAAAAAGGCCATTTTCCTCATTACAAATAAAGCCAGGAAGTCTGCTTCTTTATACGATGTTAGGTTTTGACTTACATGCTGAAAATATTCAAAGGTAAACACAAAGCTATTATGGACAGAGCTAGAAGGGCATCCTGGAAAGCGCAGATCCCCACCAACCTTAACGTCGAACGAATCCTGGATCCGCCTTTTATTCCGGATCCGCACCACACTGTAATGGGTTCATCCTTGAGTTACATTATACCTTGCACCGTGTGGCTAACGTTGACTACGGTACTGTTGTTGACAAATCCTGGTTCTGCCGTTTTAGCAAGATCTGTGCCACCGATCTGCGCCCGAATGTGAAGGGTACATTTCTGGACCACACTGTCGCTTTTCACCCCGCAGTCGTCCAGACCCGTTCGGAGGTTTGGGGGCAAATTTGTTGAAATACTGACAAACTAACCGACCAACAGACACAGTTGAACGTGTAACCCACTCGGTGGAGACAGAGATACAGAGTGGGGATGGCAAGTCTCTTCGCTTCTCGCTACTTCCAATCCAGTTGTGTACTATTTTTCAATTGATATGACTGGCTCTGGCTGCACACACACACACACACACACACACACAAAGCGTCAAGGCCCTGCTTAAGGAGTGGAGTATTTATAGACTGGCACAATTTGATTGTTTTGAGAATTTGTATTGTGCCTGAAAGTTGATTCTCCACATTTTCTTTGCCTATGGCCATCAAGGTACAAGCCAGGTGGTTTCCAAGCAGGCAGATTAAAATCAAAGGATTGGGATTATTTTGTTCTATTCCACATGGCGCAAAGAAAGCGTCACGGGTGAGTGCAAAGGCCTGAAATGTGCCGTCAACTAAGAGGAAGGTCCTATATTTGTTTTCCTCCAATCTTTGAGAGAGAGAGAGAGAGAGAGAGAGAGAGAGAGAGGGAGGGAGGGGCTGTGGTAATGATTTAGAATCCTGGATGGGTACTTTGAGAAGAGGTCATATCATTCCAATCGCACTGTGGCATCATGTGTGACGCTTGCTGTTGTCTCCTTCCCTGCTGGAGGAATAGGTTTCATCTCCCCCACTCCGCCCCCTTCCCTCCCCTTGTACAGCCAGACATCTTGGAGAGTTGGCGTAGAGAGAGGTTGCCACGGTAAAATCACTAGCTAGTTGTGACATGTTCAGACTAGTGGGATTCACCATACAACAAAACAAGCACATTACAAGTTTAAAGTGACGTTATTTTATTTACAAAAGACACCACGAAACTTCTGGGTATTTTGGCGAAAGCACCTTTTTCAACAAATACAGGACAAAAAATATAACAAAAAAAACAATACTATTCTTGCACAGCACAATCCGCACATGAAACTTAAAGGCAGAATGCATTTGTGAGCACAATTCAAGAGAGAGAGAGAGAGAGAGAGGGGGGGGGGGGGGGGAAGGAAGCAGGTAAAGGTGAAGGTTGGAGACAGTGAGTACAAATTGATTAGCTGAAAAAGTAGGATAGTTGAGTAGTATGGAGGGGGGAGTGAAAGGGAGGGGGCAGGGGGTGGAGAGAAAAAAAACCCACTGCATTCAAGTGTTGTGGATAAGAGGACAAATCAAAAGTTTATTGTGAAACTAATGGACGGATTTGGAGAGGGAGTAGGGGGGGAAGAATATGTGGGGATGGGTCAGGGTGGATTTGCCGCCTATAGCATCAAACCCAAGTCTGACCCCAGAGTGGGTTGCCCCACCCTGGCACCAAGGGGTGAGGGGAAAAACGGAAGTACTCCGTGAAAAAAAAAAAAAAAAAAGACAAACAAAAAAAAAACCTAGGCAGAAAGCACTAGGAACATTAAGGGAATAGGGGGAAAAAAAAAGAAAAAAAAAAAAAAAAAAAACTCTGGGAGGAAAAAAAAAACCTATGTGAGATGTCGAAGGAAAGTGCAAAAACCCTGTACATACAAAACACGATTACACGCCCCCCCCCCCCCCCCACACACACACACACATACACACATATACACACACTGGGCCATGGGAAACAGCCCAAGGTCTAGTCTGGGGTTACTCTAACAGATTATTAGGAAACTAAGAGGGGGTGAAATGGTAATGCTGGGTGGCCAGAGGGAAAGTTTTTTTGTGAGTGAAGATCCATGGCTGATGAGGTAGGACAGACTATTGTAAATGGAAAAAAAAATATTAGAAGAAAGGGGAGAAAAAGGGGAGGGGAAAATTAGATAAAAGCTGAATGTAGATTATTAAGCTGTGAAAAAAAGTGTGTGTGTGTGGGGGGGGGGGGGGGGGGGGTGGATACTGGAAGAGATTTATTGAAGATAACATTAGATTTCAAATGAAGGAGATGATAAAGTAATATGTAAAATTTTGAAACGGAAACTAAAGTTAGTCAAAAGTACAAATTCTACCAATGTCACTCCAACGAAGGTGGCAGAGCAGAGAGGGGAACTTTCTAAGTTCAGCTGTGGCTATTGAACCCCTCACTTTGCCCTATTTACAAGGATTTGTTCGCTAACCCTTATCCCCGTCCCCCCAGCCTGGAAGGGGTAAAGGAGCAGCCATCCATCAAAACCATTGGGGATGAGGGTTTATGGGTTGACAAAAGTCTGTACATGTGGCAGCAAAAGTAACTGAGCAACAAGACTCAGCATCCTGGTTTTTAAGTTTTTCATTCAGTCCATGGGGCTTTCTCGTTCCTAGTTTGTTGATGAGGTGTGACTCCATGTTCTCCCTGTCGTTGGTGTTTTTTTGTGAACACGAGCCACATCCCTTTGACGCGTATGTCTGATGTAGAATGGTCAGGCAGGTTGAAATGGTGGGCTATAGGTTTGTCTCGGTGATGCATGATGTCGGCCAAATGTTCTTTGAAGCGAGTAGCTAGCGTACGGCCAGTTTCACCAATGTAGAGTTTGTGCATTTGAGGCAGTTGATGACGTAGACTATGTTCTCAGTTTGGGAGGTGAAGTGTTTGGTAATGCTTAAGTTTGAAAGATGACCACAGACCTGTGTAGAACTGCAAATGAATGGGCACAACTTTGCACTTGGGTTATGAAAGGGAGAAGTTCAGGAGCTAGTTGGTTGGTCAGCTTCAACCTAGATCGAACCAGTAAATCACGCAAGTTTGTGTCTCGTTTATAGGTCGCCAGGGGTGACTGGTCAAAAATGTCTGCTACTTCCTTGCGAGATTGCAGAAGGGGCCAGTTGGAGATGAGGATGCTGCGCACACGGTGAATCAATGGGTGGAACAGTAGGCTGACGATGGGTCTGTCATTTGTTTCTGGTCTCTGTTTTGTTTGGAGGGCTTCTGAGTGAGAAGTTCTGCTGATACGGGTGAGGCCAGACTGAACTACTGTGGATGGGTAATTCCGGTTTAGGAAGAAGTCAACCATTTCTTCTGCTTTGATCTGAAAGTCATGATCATCTGAGCAAAGGCGGCGGAGTCGGAGCAGCGGAGAATATGGAATACTGTTCTCTATAGCTAAAGTGTGAGATGAACAGTAGTCCAGATATAAATGCGACTCAGTGGGTTTGTAGTGGACTGACGTGACAAAGACAACCTTGTGTTCTAGCGAGATCTGCATGTCCAGAAAAGTAACTGATTCACTGGAAATGGCAAATGTAAAATCAATGGCTGGGTGGAAGTTCTGTATGAAGTGGATGGAGTCCAGAAGCTCTTCATAAGATCCAGAGGTCAGGCCCAAACAGTCATCAATGAAACGTTTGTAGACTTCAGGGGTAGGGTTTTTTTGTATTTGACAAGGATCTGTTCTTCCAGGTGGCCCATAAAGAGGCAAGCATACATGGGACCCATTTTGGTGCCCATGGCAACTCGACTAACTTGGGCAAAGATCTCTTCGCCAAATGAAAAGGCGTTGTTGAGTGTGAGCACTAGTTCAGCAAGGCGAACAAGGCAGTGTCGGTGGGTCTTTGTTCTTGCACTTCTCCAGAAAGTGAGTCGGAGCTGAGAGGACATCTGCATGTGGTATGCTGGTGTGAAGAGAAAACACGTCGAGTGTAAACAGGTATTTGGGATGGAAATGAAGGTTATCGTTCAGCTCCTGGATGAGGTTGAGGGCATGTGAGGAGTCTTTACCATATGTGGGTAGCTGCTGTGTAAATGGGTCGGAGGATACCAGTCCAAGTACTCGGATATATGTTCTTTGGGACAGCGATGCAGGCTGAGACAATAGGGCGGTCGGGATAGTTGGCTTTGTGGATTTTCGGCAGTAGGTAGAAAGTGGGACTGTTTGGCTTAATGGTTGATGAGAAGTCGAGCTGTGGGAGGCAGTTTTTTCGCTGTGAACAGTTGTTTTGTTTTGGACACAGTGTTCTGTTGCGCATGAAGGGAAGATTTCTCTTGTGGGAGATAACTGCTGCTGTTTCGGAGTT
>JADBJO010026456.1:0-22513 GCA_016801955.1 Conus betulinus | reverse complement strand
TTTGGGGGGGGTGGTTGGTTGTTGTTTGAGTGTATGTCATCATGTTTTGAGATTGTGTTAAGTCTATTTAGTACGACCTTCTCGTAAAAACAGGACAGGCAATTATGGGGAAAAAATGCTAACTAAGCCAATACTTTTGACCGTCGTACGGGTTAAGAATCTCTCTCTCTCTCTCTCTCTCTCTCCTCTCTCTCTCCTCTCTCTCCATATCAACTTGCCCGTTAAATGCAACTCCTTTTCTTTTTTTTTTTTTTTTTTTTTGCTTTGAGTTGAAATGAAGAGGCTATGTCTCTCGTTTTTTTGTTTTTTTTTTTTTGCTTGTTTTTGTTTTGTTTTGTTTTTGTTTTTGTTTTTTTTTTTTCTTTTTTTCTTTTTTTTTTTTTTGTTTTGTGTTTAGCACGGTAAGTTTACAATTCCATTTTTGGTTTTGCACTCAATAAATCAGGGGCAATGTGTACGAGTGTTCTAATGTAGAAAATTCATTAACGTATCAATCATTGTGCGTCGCAATTAGTTTTGTTTCTTTAGACTTTTCTTTTCTTTTAACTCTGTGGGTAATGTCACCGTGGGCACGGAGTTAATAAGTTCCAGGCACTGTTGGGCCAGACGTGATCATCTCCTTTCTACAAGCTGTCTTGGAGAGAAGCAACGATCTGGTTTGCCTGCACTAGAGTTTTTTGGCAACAAAAGACTACGTTTGTTTTGATTGCAGACAATATGGGAACTTGTTGCCATTTACGCCCAGGGTGTACAGACGGCGAGGGTTTTCTTTACAAATCAGATGAGGGTTCAGTTTTTTTCAAAAATTGTAAAGAAAAAAAAAAAAAAGAGCACCGGCCCCCTCCGCCCCTTCCTACTCTGCCTCCCACTCCCTCTCCTCCTCCTCCCCTGCTGATGACACTTTTCAATGAAAAAAAAAACTGTCCTTGTCAGATTGACCCTCTCTCTCTCTCTCTCTCTCTCTCCTCTCCCCGAACAGCAGGCGAACTAATCAAGCAGAGCACAGAGCAGCCTTTTTCCCTAGCTTTCAATCCAAAAACAAAACTAACCGAAGACCCTCAGCTGAAAACAACAGATGGCCGTGGCAGCATGGCTCCCAGTTCGGCAAAAATCAGTCCTCTAACTCAAACAACACAGTTGGTGTGTGTGTGGGTGGGTGGGAGTGCGTGTGTGCATGTGTGTGTGTGTGTGTGTGTGGTGTGTGGTGTGTGGTGTGGTGTGTGTGTGTGTGTGTGTGTGCGTGTGGTGTGTGGTGTGTGTGATGCCAACAATAATTACTGTCTTTTTTACAGCAGCGTACAGATTTCTAAACTCTCAGCCTGAAGGTGACATTTTCTCAACCTGGTCGTTAATGTCACAGCTGACCTGCTTCCATTGAGCTTTTCCATTTACAACTCACCGAGCAAATTACAGTATATTACCTTTTCCTCAAAATATTGCCGACACGTCAATACACAAAATTATGTAACAGTCGGCCAAACATTTTGTTGGTGAACACCCACACACAAATACACATCAAGCGCGCACCGACGCGTCGCGCGCGCGCGCACACACACACTACATCAACACACCACAATTCCACTGCGCGCTGCACCACACAGAAACACACCCACACTAGACACTACACACTACACACACGCACATCACAAACCACATACACCACACACACCCTCCCCACTGCACTACGCACACACACTGTCACACACACACAAGCACAACACACACACCACACACTGGCTACCGCCCGCGCGCGGGTTTTTTTGTACTGTTATAATGGTTTTATTTTTCAGTTTGTCAGCAACAAGTTTTTCCGCTTCCACACTTGCGTTGTGTATTTTCGTTGTTACTACGCCTTTCGCTGGCTGCTTTGGGGTGGTTGCTTCTGTTGGATTCTTTTTTGAAACCCTTGTGCTGAGAAAACACCACCGAGTTTAGGGACAGTGGTGTGTTCTCTATTTGACGCCAGGAGAGGAGCCGCAGATACAATCAGTCCGTGTCTCCATGATGAGTCCGATCACAGACGACACCGAAAGGCATAGGAGAAGCAGGAATTACAATAGGTCTGCCTTCGAGAGGAAGCGCGATGGTTTCCCTCAGGCGGCTCTAATGAAGTGGTTTTAGATAGTATTATATATTACTTTCCTTTATCTGACTCTGTCTTTTTTTCAAATTTCAACTTTTTGCCAAGTCATTACTGTAATGATGGCAGAATGGGTAACTGCACTTGGGTTCCTCCCATCTACTTAAAGTGTTCAGAATTATATGATGTATAGACACGCATCGATTCGCCGATTATGGCCCGTTCGTAACGAGGTGGGTGTGAAATCATACGATTCAATTTCTACTCCAACAAAAGCAGTAAGACTGCGTTCAAGGATTTTAAAAAAAAGATGGGGGTGAGGAGAATAAAAATTATATAACATACGTGTGTCTATTTGTTATGTGTATCTACCGCATAATATATAATTATAAAACAAAGCTTGCTCGTATGTCTGTAGATTGTAGAAAATAGGGGAGTAGTGTGAGGAGTATAGTGATAAAGCCTTAATATCGGCAGTGGTAGATAATTCTTGCCGTAACTGACAGTATCGTGCTGAGTGGGTGAATGGGGAATAAAATAAATGCTTCTCAAAATGAACCTTCAGCAAGCTTATAGTCTCCAAAGTGGGAGACCTATCGCAAATGGAGAGGGAAGCTCACATAACGTATAACTCCTGGCAGATACCGGTATTTCGAAACTAATGGGAGGGAAGATCACTAACATATAAATCCTGGTCAGATACCGGTATTTCGAAACCTGACTGTGTCTCCTCAATGACCGCGGAAAGTGGCAATTTGACTCCTCTGTCCTTTCGGTTGTAAGAAGAATGCTGCTGTCCCAGAAAAAAGGTCCTCGTGTGCAATACAGTAGTATGTTTGTGGAGTTTCACGATAGAAAAACAGACAAAAGGTGCCACCTAAGAAGCAAAGAAAATCATGAAAGAGCAAAAAAACAAGCTACATTTCTTGTGGAAAAAGTAGAAAAATATAAAAAAGGGGGGAATAATCTCTTCAGACGCAAGTACAGTGCTGAGGGCCAGCTCTTGGAATGAAATCCGCAAGGGAGTGGGGGTGTGTTGGATTCTTTTTTGAACCCTTGTGTGCTGAGAACACCACAAGAATATGGGACTGTGGTGTGGTGGTCTCACTGTGGAAATCCAACAGCCCAACACCCCAAAAAGCAGCACGCGAATGGTAGTTATTAGTAACAGGAAAAGGGAAGAAAAACGGACAACAGAAAAGTGTGGAGAGAGAAAAAAAAAAAGTGATGAAAAAGTTGCTGAAAAACCAAAACATGAGCGTTGTGTGTGGTGTGTGTATGGGTGCAGTGGGAAGAGTGGGTGGTGGTGATGTGTGTTATGTGTGGCGTGTGTGGGAAGGTGTGCGTGTATGTGTGCGTGCGGTGCGGTGCGTGCGTTGCGTTGTGTGTGGTGTGGTGTGGTGTGGTGGTGTGTGCTGTGTGTGTGTGTTGAGCGCGACACGTGGGGAAGTGTGGTGTGGTGTGGGTGTGTGTGTGTGAGAGAAGAGAGAGAGAGCGCATCCCATAGTGGCCGTGTGTGTGGTTTTGTATTCTTGTGGGGGGTTATTTTGAGGGTATTTTATTTTTTTTTTTTTTTTTTTTTTTGGTTTTTTTACGGGGGGTTTTATTTGTTTTTTGTTATTTTTTTTTTTTTGTTTGTATTTCGGTTTTTGTATTCTTTTTTTTTTTTTTTTTAGTGTTATTGGGGGGGGGTTTATTTTGTTTGCTTTTTATGGTTATTGTGTGTTGTTCGTTTCTGTGTTTCTTACTTTATACTAATTACAATCATGCGACAACGGATTGCGCGGATTGACCGAAACTGTGTGTTTATCTGACTTGACCACATTGGTAACAGTGTAAACAAGGGGCGAGGAGAGCTTACTCTCTGTCAATTACTTGGCGACAACGCAAGCCGGGGGCGTTTTGGCCCCCTCCCCCCCACCCCCACCCCCTCCCAATCCCTCTCCCCACGTTCATCCTCACAGATTAGGCTGACTACCCATTAAATGTACGGGCGCCAATGCCTGTAAAAAACTGACCGATGGGTAAGTAATATAAATTCATTTCAGTAAAATTACATCGAACCTATACGATGTTATCCTATCCAAGGGGTTAAGTGCGATGTCATACAGGCTTAGGCCAATAAAACTATACGAGTTATCCAATTTTTTTTTACGGCCATACAGTTAAGGCAATCGACTGATTATCATGTTATCCAATAGGTCCAGTATGGTCCATACAGGTGAAAGGCAATCAGGACCATCCGATGTATCCAAGGGTAAGTACGGTCCCATACAGGTTAAGGCAACAAAGAACTATACGATGTTATCCAAGGTAAGTGCCAGGTCCATACAGACTAGGCATAAGGGACTATACGGATGTTTTTCCAAAGGGTAAGTGCCGGTTCCCATTTACAGTTAAGGCACAATCAGACTATACGATGTTATCCATGGTAAGTACGAGTCATACAAGGCCTAGGCAATAGAGACTATACTACGATGTTACCTCAAAGTGTATAATACAGTTCATACAGCTTTAGGCCACTAAGACTACACGATGTATCCCATGTACAGGTACGGTTCACTGCAGGTTAGAAATCCCAGTAAGACTATACCAATGTTTATCCAAGGGTAAGTATGGTTCATACAGGTGAGGCCAATGTCTCACGGAAGCTATAACGACTCCTTCGCCAGTAATCAAAACAGCCACATACAACCATCTGTTAAATCGCTGCTTTTATGAACCAAGGGGAAGTACGTTCATGCAGTGGTTGAGCCAATCGGGAAGGGACCCCCTTATACGAGTTATACAACACACACACAGTATAAAAGTTATGGTTTCCACATACAGGTGAGGCCAAATGTCCACTGAAACGCTATACGACTCATTCAATTAATCAATTAAGACAACAACAACAATCATGGGTACAACTCGCTGTGCTGTGCTTTGTTGTTCTCTTTGCTTTATGAGACCACCACAAAACACAGACAGCAGCCGCCAGTTTGCCATGTGCATGATGGGCACACACACACACCACACAGGGGACGACACCCACACCACAAGGAGGAGGACAAGGACAGCGGACACACCCACATACACACACACCATCACACAAACAGGGGGGGGACAACACAAAGGGGGGTAAGAGAGTGGGAGAGAGAGAGCGAGAGGAGGGATGAGAGTGGGAGAGAGGAGATGAGAGAGAGGAGTCGAGAGACAGAGAGAAGACATAGACGAAAACTAAAAGCTTATGGATCCTAGTCTGTGAACCCCTGTTGGCATAAAAAAGCCACTCTTGTCGTTGGCCTGTCTCGTACAGAAATAGGACCGTGTATCCTTAGAACTGTGCTAGGGATAATGATATAACAACAAACAAGATGCAAAAACATATAAAACCGTACTCCCAGTTTTCTTGAATACGCGTGAGATATTCCCATACCAGAGGAAAATAACCCGTTTGGATCCGTTATAGCTGTTACTAACGGCTATATTCTAGTAAACGTCGGGCCATCATCTGTGACTCATGATGAACATACCTACAAATTTTCACAAAGATCGGCAAAGTACTTTCTGAGATATTCCATAAAAGTAGAAAAAAACAGTTATGGGCCGTTATAGCCGTAAGTAACGGATTATAACGGTGAAATAAAACATCGGGCATCATCCGTGACCCATAATGAACATACCTACACATTTTCAGAAAGATCGGCCCTGTAGTTTTGTCTGGAGCGAGGGGATCACATTTTGACCACGGAACGGACAGACAGACAGCATTTCTTCGTTCCCATTCTAAAGTACTCCCTGTTCTATAAGAACTGGGAGTACAAAAAACTTCTTCTTTGCCTTAACTAGGCTGACCCTGGAGAAAGGTCCAGTGACGGTGAGGAAAGACCCACTGACCACAGGGAAAGTCCTGTTGACAGTGGGAAAGAGACTACAACTTTTGATTCTCTCTTGAGGGCACATAAGACCGTATGGCGAAAGCTTGGCTGTGTCTGGAAGTGGCACTGTTTTCATCTGTCCGTGGGCAGGGGGTGGTTGGTCTGTGGGGTGTGCTCGACAGCTGGAGGGTGGTGTTTTTTCGCCGGTGGGTTTCTGCAGTCATGAAATACGGGCTGGTACACCCATGGGGATGCTACTTAAAGGCTCCGTTATGAGTTGCATCCTGTAGTCTGATTTACCTCTGTTCAGGAGCAGTTATGTCCCTTGATATCTTAATGGAGTGTCCTGCGCGTGCCTGTACCCATCGTCAAACACAGCGCAGGCCTCCAAGGGTGGTGGTTACAGGACTGCTCTAAAGGCAGGTGGAGACAGTGCTTCTCTGGGTCCTACCCCGCACCTTCGGGTGTTTCTTTTCTTTTCTTCAAACTACACATTTAATTTAGCAGCTGGCACAAAGGAGGGATTTTACAGGCAAGTGCTTGTTGCACAGCCTGCGTTCTTTTCCAACTGAATCCTGCTGTGACGACAACGATACAACTGTACACTGTGGCCCTTCTGTCCACCCCGCTGTTGTGTGGTCTGAGTGGATGAGCTTACTACTTTCTCTGTGACGTGGCAAACAGACAGACAGACAGACAGTCAGACGGACAGCGTTTTACTGTCACAGTCTGTACCCCCTGACGAAGGTAAATAAAGCCGAAAATTTGGGATATTTTAATCTTGTTTGTTTTGTATTTTTATCTACTTTGACTGTTATATATATATATATATATATATATATATATATATATATATATATATATATATATATATATAATGTATGTGTGTGTGTGTGTGTGTGGTGTGTGTGTGTGTATGTGTGTATATGTGTGTGTGTGTGTGTGTGTGTGTGTGTGTGTGAGTGAGAGAGAGAGAGAGAGAGAGAGAGTGTGTGTGTGTGTGTGTGTGTGTGTGTGTTGTGTGTGTGTGTGTGTGTGTGGTGTGTGTGTGTGTGTGTGTACCTAGAGAGAGAAAAAGAGTGAGACAGACAGACATATAAACGGACCGACCGACAGACAGACAGGTAGGTAGATAGGTAGGCAGGCAGGTAGACAAACAGAC
This sequence comes from Conus betulinus, assembly GCA_016801955.1. Lineage (NCBI taxonomy): Eukaryota > Metazoa > Mollusca > Gastropoda > Neogastropoda > Conidae > Conus > Conus betulinus. The sequence goes on along the minus strand of JADBJO010026456.1, from coordinate 15,411 downwards.
AGGTAGGAAGACGGGTAGGTATGTAGGTAGGTGTATAGGTAGGCAGGGAGAGAGAGAGAGAGGGAGGGAGAGAGAGAGAGAGAAGAGAGAGGGGCTGATGGATAAGTAAATGGAAATAGATCGATAGAGAAGTAGATTGACAGACAGACAGACAGACAGAGATAGATAGACAGAGAGACAGACAGACAAAAAGACAGACAGACAGAGAATTTGGAGCGGTAGGTTTCGCCCCTGATTCTCAGCCCATGACCATCTGCCAGTGGAGAGTGGACGTGACGGAGGAAGACAGATGACAGGGCGGCTAAAGGGCTGGCCCTGTCTCCCGCGTGCAGGCGGACAGAGACCAGAAAGTGTGGACGTTTTCTGACCGCTCAGGCCCCCCAGTACTGGGATCCCTGTGTTCTCTATGCCTCCACTCCTAGTGATTCTGATGCTCTGCTGCTGCTGCTGCTGCTGCTGCTGGTCTTACATCGGCTGCTGATGGATGTGTGTGGGGGTGAGGGTGCCGGGGGAGAGGGGGGGAGGTAGGGAGGAGTGTGTATGTGTGTATGTGTGTGTGTGTGTGTGTGTGTGTGTGTGTGTGTGTGTGTGTGTGTGTGTGTGCTGTGTGTGTGTGTGTGTGTGTGTGTGTGTGTGTGTGTGTGTGTGGTGTGTGTGTGTCTGTCTGTCTGTCTGTCTGTCTGTCTGTCTTCGTCTGTCTGTCTGTCTGTCCGTTTCGTCTGTCTGTATGCCTGTCTGTCTGTGTCTACATATGTGTGTCTGTCTGTCTGTGAGTGTGTGTGTGTGTGTGTGTGTGTGTCTGTCTGTCTGTCTGTCTGTCTGTCTGTATGTCCTAGGTATGTGTGTATCTGTTTGTCTGTGTATCTGCCTGTGTCTGTGCGCGATGGCGTGCGCGCCTGTTTGATGGTGAGCATGAGCAAGTATAATAATGACATGCTTGCATACACAATTCCTTTGTGCATGTGTGTCAGATGTACGCTCGCGTCGCTATTCTCTAGCGTGAAGTGAAGCTACCTGTGCTGTAATAATACCTTTGAGGTTTGTTTTTTTTTTTTCTGTGCGGTGTGTTATAGTGTGCCCATTCACACACAGTTCCCCACCTGTCTAGTGTCAGGGAGCTGTGTGCTGCATGCTGTTCGTCATTCACTCCAGATTCAAACGGGAGAGAGTGTGTGGCAGGCTGAAGGAACAGAATTCGTGAGCGAGGAGTTTGTGTGGGGGTGTGGTGTGCGTGTGTATGTGTGTGTGTGTGTGTGTGTGTGTGTGTGGTGTGTGTGTGTGAGTGAATGTGTGTAAGAGAGTGTGAATGCATGTGTGTGTGTCTGTGTCTGTGTCTGTGAGAGAGTGTAAATGTGTGTGTCTGCCTGTCTGCTGTCGGTCTGTATGTGTGTGTGTGTGTGTGTGTGTGTGTAAGAATTGAAGGGGGGGGGGGGGGGGGGGGGGGCGGGGGCACGAGGCACAAGAGTAGGGGGTGGGTCAGAGGGACAAAGAATGGATGGGGGGAACAGAGACAAGGGATACAAGGGGATGAGATGGGGAGGGGAGGGGAGGAGACGGAAGCGGAGAGTGAGAGTGCTGATCATCCGCTAGCACATCTAAGCTAAGCCTTGGACCACGCAGGCTCGGCGACACTCTGTACAGGGACCTGGTAATAGGCGTTTACAGCCACTCCCTGAAATAACAAACAGGGAGGGTAACTCTTGCTTCCAGAAAGAGATAATTTCCAGGCCCATAACTCCAAACGAATGCTGCGTACGGTCTCGCAGAAATAACAACACAGAGCACACGAGACAAACAAGGAGAGGGAGTGTCTTACTTGTGTGTGTGTGTGTGTGTGTGTGTGTGTGTGTGTGTGTGTTGTCATTTCTACTACGCGCTTTGGTGTCGTACGCAGCATTCGTTAAGAGTTATGGGCCGGTACTTATTTCATCATGGTAGCAAGAGTTACCCAAGCTCTTTGTTATTTTCTGTTTACTGTTTCCCTGCTTCATGTAGGAGTTTCTTTCACTCCTTCCAAGTGTTTGTGCTTTATGAATAACTTGGACATCGCACTAACAAACACAAGACAACAATCCATTCAAATCAGACACCTAGGGCAGTGTCACAATATGTGGTGACTGGTGATTACTGACAAAAATAATGTTGAATTTGGGGGCTTCTGAAAACTTGTTTTAAAATTTATTTTAAGCAGACCGCAGTGTGGACTCCATCTTAAGCAGCTGCAACCTTAAACACACACACACACACACACACACACACACACACACACACACACACACACACTTGCTAAAGATCTCGCGTAAGGTGTGTGGTTTTTCTTAATTGCTTTTAATTGCACAACTCCGGGGGCAAAAGTCCAACATGTCGGCTGCAAACTGCCTCACTCGTTTTTTTTTTCTGCTGACCGCCTTTAAACTCGATTGCACTCTCCGCCCTCTTCCGCTGCACATTGGAACAAAATCTTCGAACTTTGTGAAATAATTACCTTTCTAACAACAGCTACATCCGTTTTAACACGCTGGGACGAAACATCTGCTAGATCTAGAAAAACTTATCACCTCCACCCCACTCCCACAGACACGCAGACAACCTGCATCCCACCCCCAACCCCTGCCTCTTCCACCTATCCCTTCTCCAGTGCGGGCCTTCCACGCGACCTGGACACTTTCAACACAACGGTGTGTAACACGAGAAAATTACTCCCCATAAATGTTGCACCTGCGTAAAATCTTGTGTAGAGTTCTTCTCCAGAGAAATTTTTCTCCCTGCCCTTAGCAATGTAAATGTAACCATTCAAAAAAAGTCAAGGAAAACTCCAGAAAAAAAAAATTGTAGTACGTAAAAAACAGTAAACACTATATGCAAAAATAGTATGCGAATAAATAGCTCGCAAATAAAAGTATCTCAACTTTTTATGAAGCTGATAGAGAGAGAGAGAGAGAGAGAGAGAGAGGAGAGAGAGAGAGGAGAGAGAGAGATTTCTGCTCTAACAGTTTCGTTGTCATAAACATTTATCAGTGGGTATAAGGGTTAACACATCTGGGAGTTAACACATCTGGTTTGAGACCCAAAATTGCGGATCCGAATTAAACAAGCAATAGTTTTTTTTAACTTTCTCTCTTCTCTCTCTATCTCTCTCTATCTCATCTCTCTATCTGATCTCTGTGTGTGTGGTGTGTGTGTGTTGTGGTTGTGGTGTGTGTGGTGGTGTGTGTGGTGTGTTGTGTGTGCGGTGCGGGCGTGCGTGGTGCATGCGTGTGTGTGTGTTTGGTGTGTGGTGTGTGTGTTGTTTGTGTGTTGTGTCGCGCGCGACGTGCGCGCGCGCGCGAATTGTGTGTCTGGTCCGTGGCTGTGTGGGTGTGTGTGTGTGTGTGTGTGTGGGTGTGGTGTCTGTGTGTGTTGTTCCTCCTCACTCTGTGGAACAGGTTGTTTTTAATTTCCGTGCCACCTCAGTGACGTTGCTTCCACGTCGCTCATTCCGACTCACCATCCACAGCCACACCCTGACTTGTCGCACAACAGTCCTGGCACAGGACAAACCACAGGGAGGAGTCCACGTCAAACCATTGTGGGGCAACCCACCTGAGGAGACACTGCACCGCTGCCGAGCCACGTCGGTGGAGTCCACTTTGCCTGTTCGGATCCTATACGCGCAGGACACAACCTACTGAACTCCCTGCCAGTGACAAAAAAACTGCTTAGTCCCAGAGCCAGCGTGAGTGAGGTGTACCACCGAGGGCGCCATCACGTGCGTTTAAGGACAGTCCCCTTGAGCTGTCCGAGACCGGTGACCCTGACCGAGCGTCAGCAGGGGCACGGACGTGGAGAACGGGGTCACCATGAGAGCAAGGCATGAACAACCACAGAATCGTACACATTTTTTTTATGCTGATCGATGAGGATGGGGATGATGAAAGTGATACTACGGATTTCCATCCTGAGACTGCATGACGGGGTTGTGCTTTTAGTTACTTTTGTGATGTATCCTGGCGTCAACCAGGCCCGAGAGATACAGACACCTGCAAGGTTGGGAAGGAAAGTTTGAACAACACTCTCAGAGATTTTCTCCGTTAATGGGATGAAACTGGACTGTGAAGTTCCACTCTACCCAGTTCAGCCCATAGCAAACTCAACCCTGGGTACGAGTTGGTCGGGACTGAAAAATCCCACAAACAAATCGCTTTGATGGTCATCGAACTCAACGACCCTCCCAGCCGGCAGTCCACGATGCTACCCACTTCGTCATGGCGGTCGGTTTGTTTCAGTCCTTAGCTCACTTTTACCCTTCGGTTCAGTGCAGCTCTAGCTTTCATTTTGATGCACATTCAACGCTTCTTCAACGCACGTTCTCTTTTTCATCCACTGTACTTTTCTTGCTGATTCGATGACCTTTTCAATGTTCATTCAATGCATCTTTAAGGCTTTGTTCCGAGCAGCTTTATATCTCTGTTTAAAGCATAATCAAATGTTTATTCAGCACGTCTTTATTTCATTTTCATTTGGTTTAACCTTTACTCGTCAACAGCCTCGTTCTCATTCAACGCCTTCTTCCTTGCGCTCAACTCTGAAGCGATCTGAAGCGATCAAAGCTAAGTGCATTTTCGTTATTTTGTTCATTTTTGTTTCACCTGAAGAAGACCTAAGAGGTCGAAAACGCGTTTGTGTTTTGTCTTGTGACTCGTTTGTCCACGTTTCTCTGGGCGGTTGGCTGACATTTATGTAAGATTTCTTTACTCGTCATTATATCATCGACATCATCATCGTCTCTCACGTTTTCCAAACCATAGGATGGCTATGACTCGGCAAGAGTCAGCAAGAGTCCACCGCAGCTCCCCTTTTGTGGTCTTTCCCCTGCCCTGCCCAGTGTATCCCTCACAGTGAAACATCTTTTAGAGTGCTGACATTTGCATGATGTGAGATATATAAACACGGTACAGCAGACTCCATCAAAACCTTGTTCAGAGATGTCCCCACCTGACGTGATCTTTGACTTTCTGAAATGTCAAACGCCAGAACACTTTAAGATCAGCAAGAACTCGTCCATTTTGTAAGAGACCATACAGATTATGCATGGTGTGTACTGGTTTTCCAAGTCTGGTTTCAAAAAAAAAACAAAAAACAAAAACAAAAAAAAAAAAAAAAAAGAAGAAAGAGTTAGCAGTGAAATTGTTTTTGTGTCCCCCCCCCCCCCCCCCCCCCCCCCCCCCCCCTTTATTTTTCAGTTCAAAGGACCACTATGAAGCGTCCGAAAAAAAAAAAATTGAAGAGGTGGCTTTCGGCGGCCTTACAGACAAAAAAAAAAAAAAAGAAAACCACAGCCTTAGGCGCTCCATTGATCCGATAACTGATGCAATAATAATATAATAATAATAATAATAATAATAATAATAATAATAATAATAAAAATCTGAAGGAGATCAACTTTTTTTTATATATCTGATCAAAGATTTTACAGGGAAAGTTGTTTTTTGTTTTTTTTTTTTTGTTTGTTTTTGTTTGTTTTTTTTTTTTTGTTTGTTTTGTTTTTTACACACAATATCCGGTGTGTTCTAGGAGGTGTGTTTTAAAGGGTTGTGTGAATGAGGTTGAGTCTTTTCTTTTCGTTTTTGTTGTTGTTGTTATTGTTGTTGTTGTTGTTGTTGTTGATTGTTGTTGTTCTTTGTTGCTCTTTGTTTTATTTGGTTTTTGTTTGTTTTCTTTCAATAGTGATTTTTGAGTTCACTTCAACGCGGTGACAGCCCTGACCTCGCCCTTCGCGGTCGGCTGGGCTATGAGCATCATGACCTCACCTTACCTCCATGCTCTTTTCACTCTCTCTCTCATTCTCCCCCTTCTGGCAGGGTACCTGGTCGACGGTCTGAGGTTCTGCCCGGCCCCAGGGGAGGAGGGGGGCCTCGGGTCAGAGGGCACCGGGGTGTGCCCGGGCTATACCCAGACACAGGATTGCCCCTGGAGTGCAGAGGCTGCCTTCTGGACAGCGGCCTCCCCAGAACGTTCGTCGCCACACGCCTCTCTCTCTCTCTCTCTCTCTCTCTCTCTCTCTCTCTCTCTCTCTCTCTCTCTCTCTGTATCCGGTTTGAGTGTCTCTGTCTGTGTGTGATTCTGAATGTGTTTTGAGTGTGTGTGTGTGTGTGTGTGTGTGTGTGTGTGTGTGTGTGTGTGTCTGTCTGTCTGTCTGTCTGTCTGTCCTGTCTGTCTGTCCCTCTGTATCCGCTGTATCCGCGTTTTTGTGTCTCTGCATGTGTGTGTCTGTGTGTGTGTGTGTGAGTGCGCGCGCGCGTATGTGTGTAGGTGTATGTATGTGTGTGCGTGTGTGTGTGTGTGTGTGTGTGTATGTGTGTGTGTGTTGTGGTGTGTGTTCATGTGTGTGGCGTGTGTGTGTGTGTGTGTGCGTTCATCCGGGCGTGCGTCTGTCTGTATGTCTCCGCGAGAGGTGAGCCTCTACCGAGAGTATCCTCAGGCGAGAGAGCGAGAGAGTCTGTCCCTACTCTTCTGTCTGTAGATGGTGCGCGCGCGCGTGCCTGCGTGCGTGCGTGTGTGTGTGTGTGTGTGTGGTGTGGTGTGTGTGTCGTTGTGTGTGTGTGTTAGTGTGTGTGTTAACTGTTTGCTTGCGTATGCTGATTTGAGATGAGAGAGAGAGAGAGAGAGAGAGGAGAGAGAGGGAGAGAGAGAGAGAGAGAGAGAGAGGATCAAATGCGATATTTTTGGACAAAAAACGTACTCTCCTCTCTTCACGTCACATCCTCTCTCTCTCCTCTCACTCTCTCATCTCTTCCCTCTCTCCTCCTCTCTCTCCCTCTCTCTCCCTCTCCTCCTCCCTTCTCTCTCTCTCTGACGGGATATTGGATAAATCGTACTACTCCTCCTCTCCCCGTCTCAGGGGGGTCCCCCCCCGCTCGGTCCCCTCATCTCTCCGTTCTCCTCTCTCGCTCTCTGCCTGGTCTCTCCCTCTCCTCTCTCTCTCCTGCTCATCTCTCTCCATCTCGCTCATCTCTCGCAGTTCGCCACCAAAGCAGGGCGTAATTACAGTCATGCTGAACGGCAGTGCCCGGAGGAAGCTTTTAGCGAATCATCGTGAGTTGTATCCCTTTAATAGTCCCCGCACTCGAAATTGGAACTTTGATTATATTATGGTTTTGTTTTTTTCACTAATCATATGACGTTGCTATTGATTGTACATGGGGAATTTAACATTCTTATAACGGTGCGTAATTACAAAAGATTTATCTGTTGAACTGTAACGCTTAAAGACAAAATAATCTTGTTTGTATTGAAACTTTTGAACTTGAGTGGATTTTAGGAGGGGGGGGGGGGGGGGGGGGGGGGGGGGGCATAATCCAGGTCGCGACTGTTTAGATCTTATCGTTTATTTTTCATCTGTGCTTTACTTTTGCATTTATTGTTGCATAAGGTTGGGTGCGTAACTGGCTGAATCATGCGATTGGCGTCTGTACAAATCGTCATTCCTCTGTCTTTTTTCCTCCGACCTCTCCTGTCTCTGTCTTTCCTGTTCTGTCTGTCTCTAGCTGTCTCTGTACCTCTCTCCTCTCTCTCATCTCTCCGTCTCAGCTCTCCATCATCTCTTCCTCTCTCTGTCTGTGTGTGTCTGTCTGTCCTGTCTGTCTGTGGGTTCATGTGGTTTGGTGTTCAATGCATGTGTGTGTGTGTGTGTGTGTGTGTTGGTTGTGTGTGTCTCAGTTATCCTGGGGAGATGGGAGGGTCCCTAACCTGAAGCTGCCGAGGTCCCTCGGGTGGAACATCTGGTTGGTGCATAACTCCGTGGTACGAAATCAGGTGATGATGATGTCAGACACTGAGTCGTAATAATGGATCACATCTACTATAGATCATTGCAATCTCGGCTCTCTCTCTCTCTCGCTCATCCTCCTAAATCCTCATGCCATCTCCCTTCTCCCCCCTCCATTACATCCTCCTCCCTTCCCTCCGTGTCCCCTCTCCCCTCCCACGCCCCACAACCCCCATTCCACTCCCACCCCACCCCATCGCTCTCTCTCACCCCTCAACCCCGTCTCCCCCTCTCTCTCCTCCGATTCTCCCCGCTCCTCCTCTCTCGCCTCTCCTCGATCCTCCGACCGCTGGTGTTCTCCCCCTCCTCACCTTGTCCTCCCTCGGCTCCCTTCTCACGCCTCTCACTCCCTAACCCAGCCCTTTTTGCCCCCTCCTCCCTCTCCTCTCCTCACTCTCATCTCTCTCTCTGTGGTGTTTGTGTGTGTGTGTGTGTCTGGACTAAATTCGTTGTGGTGTTCATCACTCAGCGACTACAACAAGGAAAGAGGACAGAGGAAGCAGAAGCTGCTATGTTCCTCATCCTCATCGATCAAGTCTCAGTTTGGTGGCCCTTTTTTGCCTTGCTGTCATGGTGACCTCAACTTCGAGTTCTTCTCCCTGTCTAAGCCTTTGGTAAGTTCGTGTGGAGATCGCCGGTGTGGACAAATTCGTGATGACTATCTTTGGGAGGACGTGGTAGCACGCTCCGGAGGAGAACGCTCTTTGGCACTTGCTCCGCGACAAAGCCATCATTGTCGTCATCGAGGAATTGGGAGGAGGATTCAGGCATTAGAGATCGAATGCTTCCGCAAGGTCCTTGGCAATTCATACTAAGGCCACATTACCAACTTGGAGGTCCAGACCAGAGTAAGGCAAACCATTGGACCATACGAAGACCAGTTGTCCACAGTAAAAAGAAGAGAAAATGAGATGGTCATGTATCAAGATCAACAGGACTTGTCTAAACAATTCTACAAGGAACAGTGCGAGAAGGTAGAAGGAGAGGAAGATTGAGAAAGAGATGGGAGAACAACATCAGTGCGTGGACTGGCATCATACTCGGCAACTGCCTAAGAGCGTCTGAGAACCGGGAGGAGTGGAGAAGCTGCTGTGGTTGCAACGTCTTCTAGGGCGTCCCAATGGTCTTCAAGACTCCGGGATGGGTGAAAGTGAAGAAGAGGGCGTATCAGGCGAAACAGACAGCACTGAACACCACCGAAGTGACTCCTCAGCAGTGTAGTATCTCCTCTGGTGGACAGCCTCGTGATAATTGAACTGCTCCTGTGATCGCTGGTTCTGGGGCAGCGGCGGGACCTCCAGGGTGTGGCTGTGGACGGGGGGAGCTGGGAATGAGCTGTATGGGTGTAATGCCAGTGAAGTGGAGAGCGGAAGATAACACAGCATGAAAATAAAGGGGAAAAAATGAAATAAGAATGTACGAGGATTTCCACACCGCGAAAATTGGAAATGACCTTCTTTCTTGTGTAGAGACAATCCAAGGTTGGGCATAGACTATTCGAAGACTGCACTGGTCGTGTTCATCAATGTTGAGTCTGCGCAGTTTCGTTCGTGCTGGAAAGAAAGCGCGACTTGGTTTGAGTATAATTGTTCAGAAACCCCCAGGGGAGAGTGTTGGATTTGAAATGGAACGTGAGCTTTATTGATGAGAAACTTTCAGAAAAATGTATTTCTTATCTTAGATTGAAAGTCGTTCTGTTTCAATTCGGGTGCAGAGAAATGATCGAATGTGAGCCCCGCATCCCCACAAAAAAGGGCAAAGCATTGAATATCGCTGACGTGACGGACTAACAGACTAATGTATAGGCATGACTGACTAACAGACTAATGCATAGGCATGACTGACTAACAGACTAATGTACAGGCATGACTGACTAACAGACTAATATATAGGCATGACTGACTTACAGACTAATGTATAGGCATGACTGACTAACAGACTAATGTATAGGCATGACTCACTAACAGACTAATGTACAGGCATGGCATGACTCACTAACAGACTTATGTATAGGCATGGCTGACTAACAGACTTATGTATAGGCATGACGTGACTAACAGACTAATGTGCAGGCATGACGTGACTAACAGACTAATGTACAGGCATGACTGACTAACAGACTAATGTATAGGCATGTATGAACTAACAGACTAATGTATAGGCATGACTCACTAACAGACTAATGTACAGGCATGACGTGACTAACAGACTAATGTACAGGCATGACTGACTAACAGACTAATGTACAGGCATGACGTGACTAACAGACTAATATACAGGCATGACGTGACTAGCAGACTAATGTACAGGCATGACTGACTAACAGACTAATGTGTAGGCATGACGTGACTAACAGACTAATGTACAGGCATGACGTGACTAACAGACTAATGTACAGGCATGACGTGACTAACAGACTAATGTACAGGCATGACGTGACTGACTAACAGACTACTGACTGACTAATGTACAGGCATGACGTGACTAACAGACTAATGTACAGGCATGACGTGACTACAGACTAATGTACAGGCATGACTGACTGACTAACAGACTAATGTACAGGCATGACTGACTAACAGACTAATGTACAGGCATGACTGGCAAAAACAGACTAATGTACAGGCATGACTGACTGACAGACTAATGTATAGGCATGACGTGACTAACAGACTAATGTACAGGCATGACTGACTAACAGACTAATGTACAGGCATGACACGTGACTAACAGACTAATGTACAGGCATGACTGACTAACAGACTAATGTATAGGCATGACTGTCTAACAGATTAATGTATAGGCCGCTTGGTGATGGTATGGACAAACTGATCGGTGGGTGGGGTGATGGAAAAAGAAAGAGTCATTTGTTGGTTTAGTGATTGATCGACTGGTAAAACTAGATGACGAATGAATTCACTGATTGATTAATTCACTGATTGTTCAATAGATTAATTGATTGTTCCATCGATTGATGCTTGGTTGATGGATTGACTGATTGGTCGATAGATAGATTGGTTGTTTGGTTGACTGACTGTCTAACTGACTGATTGACCGATCGATCAATCGATTGAATAAACGATTGATTGACAGAGAAAAGTGATCGATTGAATAAACGATTGGATTGACAGAGAGACGTGTGACAGTGCCAGCATGAAACTCTTGGAGCAGACCTTGTCCGCCAGGAACATACCATCCACCTGTACAGTCAACCCTGAGTGAGTTCATCGTGGAAGGAAGGGGGGGGGGGGGGGGGGGGGAATTGGAGAGAAGGGGAGGGGTGGGGATAGGCTGAAACAGAGGAAAATGGGACCTGTCAAAGAAAAACCATGGAGAGAGAGAGAGAGAGAGAGAGAGAGAGAGAGGAGAGAGAGAGAGAGAGATGAGAGAGAGAGAGAGAGAGGAGAGAGAGAGAGAGAGAGAGAGAGAGAGAGGATACAGACAGAATACGGAAAACGGATTCCTAAGATCAGAGACCAAGTGGCATGCGTACAGTCGAACAAAATAACTTGGGAGACTCACGTCAAACTAAAAGTATGGACATGTTCACGACAATAATGAAAATGTGTACAGCTGAAGAAGGGCACAACACTCATGTGTGTGTGTGTGAGTGTGGTGTGTGTGTGTGTGTGTGTGTGTGTGTGTGGTGTGTGTGTGTGTGTGTGTGTGCGTGTGTGTGTGTGTGTGTGCGTGTGTGTGTGTGCGTGTGTGTGCGTGCGTGTGTATGCGTGCGTTGCGTTGCGGGTGTGTGTGTGTGTGTGTGTGTGTGTGTGTGTGTGTGGTGTGTGTGTGTGTGTGTGTGGTGTGTGTGTGTGTGTGTGTGTGTGTGTGCACGCACGAGCTCTGTGTGTGTGTGTGTGTGTGTGTGTGTGTGTGTGTGTGTGTGTGTGTGTGTGTGTGTATGTGTGTGTGTGTGTGTGTGTGTGTGTGTGTGTGTGTGTGTGGTACCTGTGCGCGTGCGCATGTGTCTTTGTGTCTGTGTGTGTCTATGTTGTGTGTCTGTGTAGGCGTGTGTAAACGTGTGCGTGTTGTGTGAGTGTGCGAGTGTGAGCGTGCGTGCATGCGGGCGTGTGCGTGTGTGTGTGGTATGTGTGTGTGTGTGGGGGGGGGGGGGGTGCATGTGTGTGTGCGCGTGTGTGCATGCGTTCATGCGTTCATGCTTGCATGTGTGTGTGTGCGCGCGCGCGTGCGCGCGCATTTGTGTGTCGGTGTGTGTGTGGGTGGGGTGGGTGGGGCATGCGCGCGCGGTGCACATTAAATAGAGTCTTTTCTCTTCGACAACAGTAATGATGAATCTGAAATGACATGGTTGAATGAAGGACTTAGATTGCATAAGTTTGATTCAGATTTCATGTAGGCCTAGCACAAGACAGCACAAAGAATTGAATTTCATCTTCCATGCGTAGCCACACAAACGACACGTCAGCTTACCTTCAACACATTTGGAATATCTAAAACGACGGCAAACAATGTCAGAAACTCCTAGAAAAAGATAGATTTCCATTTCACATCAGGAGCCTAATCTCCATGTAGGTTTCTCTGACAGACCGGGGAATGTGGTGGGGAAAAAAATGTTAGAAACACCGAATTTAAATTCAGCAATGTGCCCATCAAATACCGATTCATTTTTACTGTGATATGTTGTTTTACTTCATAAGCAGTCTTTGGGGGCCGGAATAGCTCAGTGGTAGAGCGCTGGACTCGTAATCTTGGTGATCCTGGGGTTGCTGGTCCGAATCTCCGTCGGGCCGTTTCAGTACAAGGGGATTTTTCCGTCGGAGTTAACATTGGTTCTGACTCCATTTCCCATACAGTCCTTCGAATGAGACTATGAACCGATTTTCTCTGTGTGAATACATGCATATCATCTTGCACACACGTAAACAATCCCATCACCAATTTTTGGAAGAGAAGGCCAGTTTGGCCGTTGGTATGGATGACACGTTACACATAGCATGTACCTTCCCCGAAGATGGAGCATGGCCGCCTTAATGGCGGGATAAGAATAACGGTCATACACACAAAACTCCATTCCCTTTGTAGGGTAGATGGGATTAATCCTTGCCTGTCTATACAGGGAGTGTCTACAGGAGTATCAGCCTGTGTACGCAGAGAGAAAGAAAGAAAATAAGTAGTCTTAAAGGGTTGTATTGCGCAAATGTCTCGGTGTCACTGGCATGGTCATTACCAAATCTGACATCTACAGTCGGTAATTTTCTCTTTAAGCATTTCAGAAATCCAAATATGATTTAAACGCCCTGTTATCTGGAACAACCCGTTGGAATTTAAACGCTGTCATACAGTGGAAGCCCATCTTTTCTTCCCAGTAGGAATAACAACATTCTCAACATTGTGGCCAGCTTCTACCCATATTAATGCATTGCACATATACACGTTTAGGTAAACTGAGTACCCTCCAACCTCTATAAAACATACCATTTAGAATTCTGATGACAAACTTTAAGAAACGCTGCTGTGTGTATAACCGAACTTTCTCTGTATACTTTGTAAAAATTTCAGCTACATACCACAGAATTCTCTTAATACGTGAGTAAAAAAAAAAAAAAAAAAAAATAAATACACTGAATGATTTGCATTCCAATTTGTACTAATGTAAAGGATAACTGTGGCTGCTTTCTTTGCTCTGTTTATCATGTCTTGACATGCAAAATCAAAACTGGGTTTTGTTGTGAAGCATATTTCTAGATATTCGTTCGCGTTATTTTCGACTTTTTCATTCCCATGAGTCCATCTGTCGATATTTGTCAGGTATCCCACCTTTACAAAATACAATAATAATATAGTGATTCATGTTAACTTTTAAGTCCTGTCTACGTGATGCTAAATATAAACTATTCAATTACCGTGGTATCCAATTGCTGTAATGGACATTGATATAATACTGTAAACAAAAAGCGAAAGAAACAATCCTGTCAGATCAAAAGTAAATCTGTCCTTGCATTTTCAGTTGTTTCCAGGATTAGTTCATTTATAAACTAAGAAAATAACAAAGGGCAACAGGTATTGCCCTGTTTAACGATACAGCAATACGTTTCAAGTCGAATAATCCCAGCTCTGATCTATTCTTGATTTTACTGCATAATGCATATTTTCACATAATTATATAATTTGCCGTTTATTTCCTTTTTCATTAAAGTGGGTCATTAAAGTTTATGAGAGATTAAATTAAAAACACTTTTTTTCAGAATCGACGAATGCAGCCTTTAACTTCTTACTTGAAGGGCAGCTAGTAAAGTGGATGTATGATATATTGTTGAGTAACCTCTTTTTCAGACCAGTTAAAGTTCACACATTATGTCACTATAATGCACCCATTCTCACAATCTGCTATTGAGAAAAAAAAAGTATATATAAGTTATGATAAATGTTACTCAAAGAAACATCTGTATGAATATTTACATAATTCACATTGCCTTTTCTTCAAACAAAATTACACTTCCTTTCTAGCTGTCAGGGTACGTCCCTGAATCAAACCCCCCCAAAATGAATACATTTTTTCCTCCATAACGTCATTCTTTTCGCGATCTTTTCGTACAAATTTCTAAAATGTTAACGCTCTGTATACAGAGCAATACTGTTTGAAAAGTTTATGCCTTTCATGAAGATGCTCCCCAAAAAGATTGTTGATTGGATGAAAATCATCGAACCAGTTAACTGCCTTCTTTACGGAATGGTTTCTTAATTTTCCTGAAATATCTTCGTATTTTACGTTTAGATGTTCTTGGTCATACGAATCATTCTTGGTAGCGGCTTTGATTGTTTATTGGCATCCTTTCTTTTTCCTCATAATTTCAGCTTATGTTCTAAACGTTCTTGGTCATACGAATCATTTGTGGTAGAAGCTTTAATTGTTTATTAACAGTTCTTTATTTCATAATTTCAGCTCGTGTTTTAACAATCATATCATACTGATCAATTGCTTCACGACTGGCGTCGACATGTATCAGGTCTTCAACTGATGATATATTTTTTCTGAACATTTCTGTTCGTGGGAAAGATGAGTCTCTGTGCATAACCTTTGTTCCAACATGCTTAACAACAAAATATTTACTTTCAACTCATGAATTCGAGTTGAAACATAGCTTGTTACTCTGTTCGTTAATATACACAGTAAGGGGCAAATGATGCAAATCTACCCAGTTCTCTCAAAGCTAACCTGGTACGTTATTAGTATAAAAAAAAATATAACGGATGCTGGGATGCTGTGTCAGAAGTGTATGTGAAACGACCCTCTCAGTTTCCATTACGTACTCCC
Source organism: Conus betulinus (assembly GCA_016801955.1). Classification (NCBI taxonomy): domain Eukaryota; kingdom Metazoa; phylum Mollusca; class Gastropoda; order Neogastropoda; family Conidae; genus Conus; species Conus betulinus. The sequence goes on along the minus strand of JADBJO010026456.1, from coordinate 328 downwards.
GTTTTAAATAGACAGTCCTCTAGTATAGTAATATAGTGCTCATGTTCAACATTTCTTTCCATGCATGTTCAATATTTGTCTGGGGAAAATATTGGGCGCGCGCGCGCGCGCACGCACACACACACACACACACACACATACACACACATACATACAGAGAGAGAGAGAGAGAGAGAGAGAGAGACAGAGGGGTGGGGGTTGAAAGACAGAAACTTTGTTCAGTAGACGACAGGCGGAGAAAACTGATTGAAAAGTGAACAAGCAGAGGGGAGAATGGAGGAGAAATATAAAGAGGACAAGCTAGAGGGAGCGTGTGGAGACAGGGGAG
>JADBJO010026455.1:0-22514 GCA_016801955.1 Conus betulinus | reverse complement strand
CCCCTCTTGAAGCGGGTGGTTTATACATGCAATGCATGATTCAAGAATCATACACGTAATGCAACTAAAAGGAGAAAAAAATCACATATACAAGAAATTCGAACATTCAACACAAAGGAAAGGAGAAGGATATCATCACGCACAGCAAATGGAGCGGATTTTGAACGCCTTATACAAATAGATGGCAAATTGTCTTATAACATCTTCGCGAGCAGAAGTGACCAGTAAGATAAGTCTAAATGTAGAAGGGTTGTCTATGATATTTTGATGGGATAAACTGGCTTCTAAGTGTTTCCAAGGCGGGACAGCAAAACACAAAAAATGAACCTCGTTTTCACGAGCCTCTTTACACAAAGGACACAACAAGTTCAATCTCCGTACACTCTTTACGATAACGATATCGATGAACGTTAATATCATACACTCCAAATCTAAATCTTGTCATTATGTACTTTTAAATGGCAGTCCATTTGTATAGATAAGTAGGTTGGGATGCGATGTAGTGGATGGAAGTGTCTGTATAAATCAAATCTATTACTATCTTGAATGTGAGCATTCCAGTCTTGCCATCTACAATCGATAAGCCTGATACGAAGCATTTTCAACAAAATGCAGTCTTGTTTCCGACACACTGGTTAAACCCACGCACATCCCAGCCCTAATTCATATTCATCTCATTTTGACTTTTGTCACCCAGTTCACCTTGCCCCTCATATCTAAATCAAATAACAATCTTTATAGGCTTTCTTCGGTAATCTTACGTCTTCCATTTCAAGTAACTTTCACCAATAACCTATACATCTTACAACAGAATTTGAATAAATTGGATATCTACTTGTTTACGCCATAAATCAAATCGTTTTGTGTCTGCACAGACACACATAGAAATCTTTTTCCAGGGCAAATAAATGGACTTTTTCACAGTTGTAGGCGCAACATTTTCTAAGCCCCATACTTCAGCACCATACTGTGCAACAGGTTGGATTTGAGAATCAAACAGTTTTTGATGAAATACATGAAAAGATTTATTTCCTAGCCTAGATAACCTTTGCATAATGCACAACAAAGCATGTTTAGCTCTGCTCGAAGATCTTTACAAGCGGCAGACAAAAAATTTAGCTGTGTTGAAAAAATAAATTCCGAGGTATTTATAGATGTTAACATGCTTGTAGATGTTAGAGAGAGAGGAGAGAGCGAGAGAGAGAGAGGAGGCAGAGAGGAGGGAGGAGAGGGGAGAGAGAGAGAGTGACGAGAGAGGAGAGGCTAGAGAGAGCCTCGAGAGAAGGATAGAGAGAGAGAGAGAGAGCGAGAGAGAGAGTGAGTTGAAGAGAGTGAGGTGCTTAGAGGTGAGGGCCCTCGATTTATTGCCAGTTGTTTTAGGGACCACAGCAGTTGCACTGAATATCAAAGCTGGATAATAATTTCTATTCACCATCAAAGCTGGGATGATTATTCTATTCACCATCAAAGCTGGATAAATTATTCTATTCACCGTTCAAAGCTGGATGATTATTTCTATTCACCATCAAAGCTGGATTAATATTTCTGTTCACCATCAAAGCTGGATGATTATTTCTATTCACCATCAAAGCTGGATAATATTTCTTTTCACCATCAAAGTTTGATGATTATTTCTGTTCACCATCAAAGCTGGATGATTATTTCTATTCACCATCAAAGCTGGATATTATTTTCTGTTCACCATCAAAGCTTGATGATTATTTCTATTCACCATCAAAGCTGGATGATTATTTCTGTTCACCATCAAAGCTGGATGATTATTTCTATTCACCATCAAAGCTTGATGATTATTTTCCGTGTTTCACCATCAAAGCTTGATGATTATTTCTATTCACCATCAAAGCTGGATGATTATTTCTATTCACCATCAAAGCTGGATAATTATTTTCTGTTCACCATAAAAGCTTGATGATTATTTCTATTCACCATCAAAGCTGGATAATTATTTCTGTTCACCATCACAAAGCTGGATGATTATTTTGTATTCACCAAGCATTTCCACACATCCAGGGGAATAACACCTACAGACTAAAAACGTTTTTTCCTTAACATTACTGGTGGAAAGAATGAGCCAGTGGAGCTCGTCGACGGAGAACTGTCGGAGAAGAACTTGTCCTGGTGACCGGTGGAACCAGCCAGCCGGAAGTAACCCTACATTACCCGTGGAGGCCCTGCTACGCTGTGTTGAGAAAGGATGGACAAAAAGAAGGTTTTCCTTAAGAACCGGCAAGGGACATCCAAACTGCTACAGACGCCACTGGTGTGAATGCGCCCACTGGATCGCCACAAAAGCAGAGAAAGTACAGTATTCCACGCCAAAGCATACTTCCAACAGGTTGCTACCCCAACCTGGTTTTCCTGGACTACAGACAGAAGCACCCTACCCTAACCCACACCACCCCCAGCAGAACACGACAAAGGACACCACCACAAGGCAAACCGACTGTAATTGTGTTACCGGCCCCAGCCCCCACTTGTTGCCACTGTTTTTGCTCGTGTTTATGTTGGAACAGCGTGCAGGCACAGTACAACCCCAGATCGACAGCCACGACCGAGACACAGCCCACCGCCTTTCGGTATACAGCAGTCTTGATGTATATTTCAAACGGGCGCACCCCAGGGTTTACTGTTTTAATCAGGACACAGTGCCATTTGTGTACTATGTGACAACAAAATTGATTGTTTTTTCAAAGGAAGTGATTCAAAAACTTGTTTACATTAATATTCAGATGACTCAGCAATTGTGGATCTTTCCAACTCTGATTCCTGTTTTACTTCAAGGAGGGGAGGTTCAAAGATTTGTTGACTGGTGCGATCATAACGAATCTTGATCGGAAATGTAAACAAAAACGAAAGAAAAAGAAAATGTTGATTGATTGATTTTAGAAAAGAATCCAAAAAGCTTGTACCACCACTTTTTATCAAAGGGTGCTGAAGTAGAGCAACGTGACTTGAATCATAACAATATTTAGGAAAAAGCTTTTATAGATAAAAAGCTGAATTTTTAAAATCCCATGTTGAGTATGTCCACAAAAAAATGTCAAACCAGATTTATATTGTCTTCGCACGCGCAGCCTGCGATCATTTCATTGTGAATTACTGACATTCTTCGGCACATTTTATTCATGCTTCTTGGAATCTGTTCTAAACTTTCTCATTTATGTATGTGTGTTGGCTATGCGTGGCGTTGGTGACTGTTGGGAACTAAGAGCAAAGAAGATGTGCTTGACTCATAAGTGGTGAGCGGGACTTAAGTGGTGAACGTGGGCGGAAAAAAATAGCGATAAATCGTTGGTGAGAGACAAAAAAAGTCTGAGCATGAGCTATACAGAGTGCCGTGTGAGTGTTTGTAAAGCGAAGATAGATTTACGTGTGACCACGACCCACGTTCTGGCAAATCAGTATGACCTTCTTCAGTCAGACGAAGATATCGATCGGTTAAATGCAGAAGTGTCAGAAGTGTTTAAACAAAAGTTTTATTCCCCTGTTCCATTGATTTCATGAACCGAGAAGATGTGTTTAATTGAAATCCATAAAAATTCCTCTATATGAATGTATAGTCGGTATGTGAGAAAATGGGTAATGTGGCTAAATTATGTTTATTTGCTGTTGGAATGGATGTGTGACCAACACAATTATTAATTTCTAAATTGAGATATAATAAAGTTTACTTGACTTTGGGACTTGACTTGATGTGACCTACGACTAAAGAGGGGCCCAAGGTTGCAGTTTCAGCAACACTGAACTGTGATGTGTGAATCACTCCAACTGGGCAAACAGACAACAAAAATGTTGAAGATAGATTCAATTCATAACGTGTCTGGGCCACCCCTCCACATTGATTTTTGCCACGTGCCATATCAGGACGTAGCACCTAGCAACGCGCCTAAAATTCAGATATTTAAAATGTGTTCTCTGCGTACATTTGATTACGCCGACCGAAACAAACCTGGCCTGCTGCCGATGTAAAAAATAATCAGTAATAAAATTACTGAAGCCTAACTGTTCGCCATTAACCCACTGTCTAAAGCTTAAGAACATTCTCACTTGAACATGGGACTTTCTGAACAACTGGGCAGTGAGGTGCATGGAATTCTTGGCATCTGGGAAGAACTATGCCTGCTGATTGGGAAATCAGCTCTCTGAAAAACAATGTCCTTGAAATGGCTTATATTTATGACACAGTTTAAATGTACTACTGTGGCCTGCCAGGAAATAAAATGACTTTCTGGGCAAGTTTTCCTCTGTCTCTAAAATTGCGAACAAAATTAAACGTAACGTGCGATGCAAAAATAAACGTGTTGCTTGTGTGTATGTGTGTGATAATGTGTTCCTTGTGTCTTTGTGTGTGCATGCGCTTTGGTGAACGCCTAGGAACCTTTATTAAAAGAAATTCAAGCGCTTCAAGTCAATGCAATAAATATTTGAAAAATTTGTTCCCCGTGATAACTGGCAGCCTGGAGGTTGAAAAATTCAAACTCATAACATGGGTTAAACATGAAAAAATTTGAAAAAATTTTATTTCTTGGTTTCACAGGTAGGAGCGAACATTTCATCCGGAAAAAGTGGACAGGAGTGCATTTTAAAAGAAAGGAATAAAACGAATGCGGTCCTCGGGAAACTAAAAAAAAAAAAAAAAAAACAGAACCTTTCGCCAAAGAAAACCCTCCTGAATTCACAACTTTGAAAAAAACAACAAAAACAAAACAAAAACAAAATATTTCAACCTTATTTTTTTGTCCTCGATCAAAAAAAAAAAAAAAACAAAATTAAAACAGTGTTGTCGTGGAAAGTAAACAACATCAGAAGTACCGCAACAATGACCGCGATTTTAAACAAAATGATACGGTTTTTCTTTTACAAATGCTGAACTGGACGACCCGTCACCGACCTGAAAAAACAAGTGGAAATGTATGTTCCTGATAAAAAATTTGGGAAGGAACATTCACATGAAAATAGCTATTAAACGGAAACGTTTTCCCCTACCGAGAGAGCTTTGCAATTGGAAGTGTAACTACAAACTCGTCAATGATAATGCCTGATTCTGACCGTGCAGCCTTGATAGCTTTGAATCCGCTCAGTGTAGTGGCTCCGGACTCGTATCTTGGGGTTGCAGGTCGGATTTTCCGCACGGGGCCGTTTCGGTACAGGGGATTGCTTTTCCCTCGTTGTTAACATTGGTTCTAAAACCATTTCCCATACATTCAATTCGAATGAGATTATACACCGATGTTTTCGTTGTGAATGCACGCTATACATCTTGCACACACTAAACATCCCATCCACCACTTATCTCCCATAAGACGTAGGCCAGTTTGGCCATTGGTATGGATGACCGTTACACAAGCATGCACTTTTACCGGTGGAGGTAATCTACAATATCAAGTTGGTGTGTTTGCCTATATGGCAGGATATAAAAACGGTCAACACACACACCCACACAAACTCCACTCCCTCTACAGGGGTGTCCTCAGGTTTATCAGCCTGCTACGCAGAAGAAGAAGAAGAAGAAATAAAAGAAGAAGAATAAGAGAAGAAAACGAAGAAGAATATCGTGCATCTGAAACATTCTCGCGAGTTGCCCAAGAAATTTCCTCAACAACATGTGAGGCAAGGGTAGTCCATACATATTGTGTGCCATGTCTGTATAACGATAACAGACACTGTGTCCTTCCTTGATTTGTACAAAAAAAAAAGAAAAGTATGGTTGTATCGGGACGCCCCTCTGCGATCCACCCACTTCCGCCATTGCTTTTTGTCAAGGGAAGAGGAAGCAGTGGCACTGTATACAACTGTAAGAACCTGACACAAAACTGCGTCAAATTCTTCAAAAACGAAAACATTTTCCCTGATTCAAAACTGCAAGAATCTTCACGATCATCTGCCCATAACAAATACTTTTCACTGATCTAATGGTAAAACTGCCTCAGGCAGGAAACTTTCACAATCTGCAATTCAAAAAAATTCGTTTCCTGTCTTACTCTAAAAAACTGCAAGAACCTTCAACGATTTGTACGATTAAGACTAACTTGTCCCCTGATGCCCCTGCATTAAAACTGTTAAGACAACACTCCACAATCCTGCTATAGAAAAAAAAGTTTTCCCTGATAAAATTCGCGCAAGGAAACATTGGCACAGACTGCACGCCGTCGACACAATACAAAAAAACTTTCCCCGTGATTTAAAACTGGCGCGAGAAACTTCACGGATGACTTCTGCACTGCAAAAAAATATGTTTCGCGCCCTGTAAAATGGGGGTGCAGAACTTGTTCAACTGACTGCAATTAAAAGAACTTAAAATGAAGTTTTCGCTGAGCATGAAAATATGAAAGATAAGAGAACTTCACCTGTGAAGAAAATGTCACTGGAAATAGTTCGCTATGGAATGAAAGACAGCTGAAAGAACATTCACTGAAGTATGGAATGGTGGCGCTTTGCTCTTCGTCGTAAACTTGAGAGGACGGGTTCATGAAGTATTCAATGGATTGGAATTTCTTGAACGCTTTACCCTTGATACAACTGGAAGAATTTTGGCATTGTGATTGGAATTGTCCTTGAAAATGAACATTTTAAAGGAAGTATCGTAGTTGTGACTATTAAAGCTTTTTCATTGTTGAGTCCTGAAGCACTGCACTGGAATCAAAATGTTTTCCCTGATAAAACTGGCAGAATATCTTCAGTGATTGCCCGAATCAAAATGTTTTTCCTTGATGAAGCTGAAGGATCTTCAATGTCATGGAATTAAAATGATCCCTCTGATAAATACAGAAGAACTTCAGCTGACTGCGATTAAAAATGTTTTCCCTGATAAAAATCTAGAAAGAATCTTAATGATTTGACAAATAAAAAAAATGCTTTGTCCTGTGTATAAAAGAACAGAACCTTCCTGTATTGGCAATTAAAATGCTGATCCAGATGAATGAACACAGAGAAGAATCTTATGAATGACTGGAAGTAAAACGTCATGTAACCCTGGATTTAAAACAAGACAACTTTCACTCTGAATGGGGTAAGTAAAACTGTTTTTTCCCCCGCATGTGGGGTTAAACCTTGCGAAGAACATCTTGAATGATTGCCGAAGTTAAAAAAAAAAAAAAGCTTTTCCATGTTTAAAACAACCATTACAGAATGCAATTAGAATGTTTTCCTTGATAAAACAGGAAGGAAGAATCTTCACTAAATACAAGGATAAAACTTAAACTGTTTTTCTCTGATAAAACTGAAAGAATCTCCAATGATTGCAAATGAAAATGCCCCTTTCCCTGATATAAACTGGGGAGAGAACCTTCACACACACCCAATTAAACATGGATTTCTCATTCGAAAAACACAGGTGGACACACTTGTGTTTGTTTCAGGAGGTGTTGTTAAAACCTGGTTTTTGCCAGTTTAAAGTGTGTCCCTGATCAAACTGTGTGGCTAGGAGGCTTCACTTGGACTGCAATTAAAATGGTGTTGCTTTCCCTGGATAAAACTGGTCTAGAAGAGAGAAGCAATTTAAAAATGTTTGATTCCCCATGATAAGAATGAAGGATCGTCACTTGTGCTTGAGACTTGCAATAAATTCGTTTTCCCTGAGAAAACTGGAATGAAAGCAGAGAGATAAAAAGTGTCGGTCCTCTGTGATCAAACGGGAAGGATCGTCACTGACTGCCAGTTAAAATGGATTCCCTGATAAAACTTAGAACTGAATGCGCCAATTTAAAAATGTTTTTCCCCTGATAAAACTGGTGAAGAATCTCCCAATGATTGCCAATTAAACTGTTTTCCCGCTGATAAAACTGGAACAGCAACGCAATTAAAAAATGCGTTTTTTTCACTGACTGCCATTAAATCTCTGTGTATTGTCCATGCAAAACAGAAAAAAAGAAGAATCTTTACATGACTTAAAATTCACAGAATTGTTTTCCATGAAAAAAAAACCCCCACAAAACTGACGTAAAGAAACTCGCAAGAAGTTTCACTGACGGCATGTTTTTCAAAAAAAGAAAGAAGTGTGTCCCCTGATAAACATGGAAATATCTTCACGGACTAAAAAAAAAAATTTCCTGATAAAACTGAAAGAACCTTCTGCACCAATAAAAAAAGTTTTTCTTTTATAAAACTGGATAGAACCTTCACTGAGTCTTATTAAAAACAAAAAAAAAAAAAAAAAAAAAAAAAAGAAAAAAAGACACCCCCCCCCTCCCACCCCCCACCCGCCACAAAACAAAAAAAAAAAAATCATCCCCCCCCCCACGCCCACACAGTCTAATTAGTCTTATGTTGTTCCTTAGATTTTCACCACACCCACCAAAGCCCTTCACCCCCCCCCCCCACTGCCCCCCCAAAACAACACAACCAAATAGGAAAAACAAATCATCGAAAAAAAATGAACAAGGCAAAAAGACAACAAGAACAGAACATTAATTAACAATGTTTTCCTTGATAATAAAACTGAAACAACCATACAAGACCCTTCAACAGACTGATGTTCTACAAACAAACAAACAACATAAACACACAAACCCCATCGACGAAAAGTTGGACGTACTCACTTACTACGGATTACCATATGTTATTCGTTAAGGTTACAACCAGAAGACCACTTGTTGACTGAAATGCCTGAAAGCGATTCGAAAATATTACATTTTGTTAACCACTGAAATGACAGCATAGACATTAGCATTTAACTTGAACTATTAAAATCAATGACTAAAATAAAAAAAAAAAAATATCTGATGTGGTCAACTTTTTTTTTGCATAACTGGAGGGAGAAACTGACCCTGATCATGGCATAAAGTAAAACCAAAAAAACCAACATTAAAAAAATGTTTTTCTTCCTGGGCAACACTATGAATAAATCAACTCATCGCAGTTGTAGTAAAATAAAACTGGAAATAGACCAGCTCTTGACGACAGACGTAGATACGGGGCCAATAGCAATACTTTAAACCACTGATTTTTTTTTTTTTTTTTACTGGATAACCGCACAGAGCCCCTATGCGACTGCCAAAACATGACCAGTGAATGTTTCCGGACCTGTATGCTTGATCATGTTTTTGAAGGACATTCCCAGGTTGTGCTAATTCCTGATTCTAGCTTGGGTAAGTCATGAATTAAAAGCCCCGTTTTTTTTTTCTTCTGAATTCTTAAGCTCGTCTCCGCGCGACCTAGTTTATAAAAAACTCGCAATGTTGATCACGTTCTCCTATTCATAAAAATGCTTGCCTAGCCAGTCAGCCATAACATTTGTCTAGAATCGTGCACAAATATACGGGTGGCCGAATAAACGAAAATTTGTCAAGTATAAGCAAGAAAATATATACTCGTTGTGTGGGTGCGTGAAAATGCGTGCGTGCGGCGCGCGTGCCGTGTGTGTTTGTGGGGGGGGGGGGGCGTGCCGTTCGTGCGTGCTGCGTTCGTGCGTGCGTGCGTGGTGTGTTGTGTGTGTGTTGTTGTGGGGGGGGTGGGGGGGGGGGGGGGTGGCCCTGTGCGTTCGTGCGTGCTGCGTGCGTGCGTGCGTGCGTGTGTTTTGTTGTGTGTTGTGTGTGTTTGTGGTTTTTTCATTATTCATTTATTTATTCATTTGTTTTATACTTATGTTACTTTTCTTTTTTGCGGCGTCGTTCAGTCCTTAATCTATAGTGTTTACGAGTAGACAGTAGTGGTATGCTAACATGTTTTTGTTATCGTTTTACTATCGTTTTTTTATTTTTCCAGAACCTTTTCTTTTCTATTGGTATACTGCGGGATTTGTTATCATGTTTTCAAGACATTACTATCTTCCGTGGAGCGTTCTGATTAATAGAGTACCTCATTCTTACAACATAATACAATGTGTATAACATGTGAAGCAGCAAGACTGTTCCTTTGAACGGCCACCCGACACACAGGTAGATAGGCTGACAGAGTGACAAAGCCTTTGCCCACAATACAGACACTGATCAAAGGAATACAGACAACACTGACATCTGTTCATGAGCTAAAGTGAGAGGGAGGGAGGGAGGGAGGAAGATAGACAGCAGCTACAGAGAGAGAGACACGACCAAACAGAGACAGAGAGACGGACCAGAGATACAATCGTTTTTACTGCTGAAGAAGACCGACTGATTGTTTGATTGCTGATTTGTTGATTGATTGGTTTGTTGATCTTTAGATACACAAGATGAAGATTTTAAGAGGCCAATAGCCAGTCCTTATAATCTTGTCCCCTTTGTCATCATGTGCATATTTCAACACATTTCTTCATACTAACAATTCATAATAGCAACATGATAATCCTAATTCTATAAGATAACAAGCTCATTCATAAATTACTAATGAATGGGGTAATGTTAAAAACATAAGGAACTTCCCAACAAACAAACAAAACTACACGAGAAATCAGGTCCGAAGGAAGTGGGGAAGAGAGACAGAGTAAGAGACACGGTGGGGGGGGGGGGGGGGGGGGGGGGGGTGGGGGGGGGGGGGGGGGGGGGGGGGGGGGGGGGGGGTGGCCTGGGGGGGAGAGGGGTGGGGGGGGGGGGTGGGGGGGGTTGGGTGGGGGGGGGGGGGGGGGGGGGGGGGGGGGGGGGGGGGGGGGGGGGGGGGGGGGGGGGGGGGGGGGGGGGGGGGTGGTGGGGTGGGGGGGGGGGGGGGGGGGGTGGGGGGGGGGGGGGGGGGGGGGGGGGGGGTGGGGGTGGGGGGGGGGGGGGGGGGGTGGGGGGGGGGGGGGGGGGGGGGGGGGGGGTGGGGGGGGGGGGGGGGGGGGGGGGGGGTGGGGGGGGGGGTGGTGGGGGGGGGGGGGGTGGGGGGGGGGGGTGGGGGTGGGGGGGGGGGGTGGGGGGGTGGGGGGGGGTGGGGGTTGGGGGGGGGGGGGGGGGGTGGGTGGGGGGGGGGGGTGGGGGGGTGGGGGGGGGTGGGGTGGGGGGGGGGGTGGGGGGGGGGGGGGGGGGGGGGTGGGGGGGGGGGGGGGGGGGGGGGGGGGGGGGGGGGGGGGGGGGGGGGGGGGGGGGGGGTGGGGTGGGGGGGGGGGGGGAAGGGGGGGGGGGGGGGAGGGGTGGGGGGTGGGGGGGGGGGTGGGGGGGGGGGTGGGTGGGGGGGGGGGGGGGTTGGGGGGGGGGGGTGGGGGGTTGGGGGGGGGGGGGGGGGGGGGGGGGGGGGGGGGGGGGGGGGGGGGGGGGGGGGGGGGGGGGGGGTGGGGGGGGGGGGGGGGGGGGGTGGGGGGGTGGTGGGGGGGGGGGGGGGGGGGGGGGGGGGGGTGGGGGGGGGGGGGGGTGGGGGGGGGGGGGGTGGGGGGTGGGGGGGGGGGGGGGGGGTGGGGGGTGGGGGGGGGGGGGGGGGGGGGGTGTGGGGGGGGGGGGGGGGGTGGGGGGGGGGGGGGGGGGTGGGGGGGGGATAGCATCTAAACTAGGATAGACAAAACTCCAATTAGAACAGAACAAAACAACAGAGCCTAATAGATCACAGAAACTATCGAATGACGACAAGACAATCAACATACATAACATGACAGACGGTAATAGATAGATAGATAATAGATAAATATAGATGGAAGAGAGATAGAATAGTATAATGTATAGATAGTAGAAAAGGGTGATTATAGTAATAAAATGTAGTCAAGCCAGGAGAATGCATGGCAGTCAGGCAGGTGTAATGTAGTATGTTAGAAGTAGGAGTGGACCAGTTTTGATAGCTAATATATAGATATACAGATGATACACATATAGATATATACACGATAGCACAGATAAGATAGATGAACGCGACAGAAGGATCTAACATAAACATGGCAAACCTGCAGAGTCATCTTTGACACTGATGCGGCCTTTCAAATCATGGCCGAATAATTCTTAATTCTGCCCAGTCCAAAGAAACGCCTCAACCAGACACGCAAGACCTCCTCTTTTCAATTCTAGTCTTAGAGATACACTGACGGACTCCTCCGCACCCGTACGTACTTACTTTGTAAACCGTTTTGCCGTCTTTCTTGACGGACATCCTAGCCACCAGCAGCGCTGAGACCACCGCCCGCCAATACAGACCACATCACCACTGTGACGTGTGGTATAAACCAACGTTGTTTGGCCCTGCCTTCTTTTTTTGCGGGACAGAACAGCAACAATCGCAGACCGGCAAACCGGACCGACAAATACAGACAAAAACAACACAAAACACACCACTGTGAAAGTTAAACCAAAAAAAACGTTTTTTTGGCCCTGTCTTTGTAGCGACACAGACAACACACAGAGCTGACAGAGCACGCGCTAGCAGGAAATAAAGACACACAAACCACTAGTGAAGTGGTTCCTAACCACAACGGTTTAGACCTGTCTCTGTACATCTTGCTGCAGCATACACACACAGATCGGCGAACCACGCCCGCAATACACCAAGAGGCATGCCAACCATTGTCATGGTGTAACTTAAATTTTCACATCAGTTTTCACTCGTCCACTCTGTCCGTTTGGACAGACACACACGTTGAGCGAGCAGAAGCGACAGCCAAGCACGCCAATCACATAACCTTTTAAAGCAACGTACACTTCCCCGTCTTGTTTTAACGATACAACGTTTAGTGCAAACACAGCCGCAATAATACAAGCAACAATACCATCTTAAAGCAATGTTTTTTTTTTTTTTTTTGTTGTTTTTTTCTTTTGTTTTTTTTTTTTTCCCGTCCTTGGTGGTTCAGACACAACACAGAGCGACAGACAACGAAGGTCCATAAAGCCCAGACCAACACCATTATGCAGTGTGCAAAACGGGCCTGATCTGTTAACACAAGACCGGAACAGGCGGAATTTTGGGTTGGGACCACCGAAAATAGAACATCCGTTCGCTCAGCAAATCACAACAACAGACAGAAAAACTGCGGCCCAGAACACCCGGCCCGGGGGGGGGGGGGGGGGGGGGGGTGGGGGGGGGGGGGTTGGGTTGGGGGGGGGGGGGGGTGGGGGGGGGGGGGGGTGGGGGGGGGGGGGGGGGGGGGGGGGGAAGGGGGGGGGTGTGGGGGGTGGGGGGGGGTGGGGTTCGACAACGTGATCAGGGGGGGACCACCCATGAAATACATATCAAAACAACCAATTATGGAAGGCTTGCTCACTAACAGCTTAAAACGACAACACCGCACAACAAATGATACAATCGCCTGTAAACACAACCACCACACAACAAACACACACACCACAACACACACTCTCTATCATCCTCTCTCTTCCTCTCATCTCCTCACACACACACCACACACATCGACACACACACACACACATCACACACACAAACAACATTCACACACACATACACGACCAAACACACTTACACTCACCACACACACACACACTCACTAATGAAACAACGATGCAATGAATAATTATAGTACTTTGACAACGTATTGCCAAATAGGATAATTTTACCTTGATTTTAATTTCTGTTTGACAGTTTTGACAAGTTGAAGACCTCGAGAGATACAACTATATTAACATAATTGACTGCCTAACAGCTTGTGCTGACTACACTGCACATTAGGGATTTAGAGCTACTTATAATAATTATTTAAGAGTTCTAAACGGTTTAAGCTCAAACCAAAATCCAAGCCTATACAGTTACCCGTCTTGATGCTTTTTAAGGTTCGTCTAAATGACTACCGCAAAACAAAAAATTTATAGCTAAAACTAATAATACAAAAAAAAAATATTATTTGATGTTCTGTTGTGTTTTTCGTGCTGGTGCGGAAGCCAAGGATCATGTCTAGTTCTGTTGGTATTTTTCTTTGATAGTTGTTGACAATGTTCAGATCATTTTGTTGTTTGTAAAATCCGTAACGTAAGTATGGCATTGATGGTATATTTACTCAAAAAAAACGTTAATAAAGTACTACTACTACTACTACTACTACTACTTACACAAAACACCGCCCACACAACACACACACACACCTCCTCACATCACATACTCCGTCACGCAGCAACACTCTCGACTGCATACTAAAGGCAATAAACAAAACCATCAATCTGTCAAATCAGCATTCAATCCCACACCAAAAACTGTGGATTTACAGGGAGGTAGGTCAGAGGGCCAATTGTTCAGCGTCGGTCAAGGTCAGTTGAAGTCAGTAAACGGGGGTGGGCTTTTGCTATCCCTGATTTACCGATCTGTCGGTCCACTCGGAAAAGTTACACTATCGAGGCGTCTTTGAGCGGACAACAGGCCTGGGGAACCCAGGGCAGCGGACGTGTTGTGACCAGGGTATTCACTCCGTAGTCAGTGGACCACTGTGGTGCTCTGTGAACCAGCACACAGCTGGGACAAGGCCATCCGATGCACTCACTGCCCGCGGTGCCGAACCCACTAGAGTGATATCACCACTACCACGAACAGCGTCGATCACAACACAGGTTTGTCTTTGTTTAACCGATAAAACGAGCGTCACCTTTGCTGGCACAATGTTGACAGCAAAGCAAAGTCAAAGTGACCACTGCCTCACCCTTGTCATGTCAGGCCAGTGACTCTCCTTACATCCCCTCCCTGCCCCCCAGGGCGCCGACGGTACCCGCGCGGTCGTCCGCGTATATCTATCACATCCATCATCCCCGCCTCTTGCTCTGCATACCGATCATTCTTGCAGGAGAGTCAGCACACGGATGGACAATTTTACCTGGGTCAGGTCCCAGTCAGATTGAAGCAAGACATGATGATGAACTTGAAAGAGCGTTTGGGGGGTCTAATCCCCCGGAACACGTCCGCACAAGTCATATAATGAATTTAATTCTCAGAGTACTTACTTGTCGAACACGTCTGTCACAGAACCCTGGGCATGACCGGTCAGGGGGGCCCAACATTCCACGACCACTGTCCCACAGCCCCAGAGCCAGGACAGTGGCTTGGAGGAGGAGGATTGGGAGGAGCGATGGGGGGAGTGGCCAAGTACCGGGCGGCAGGGTAAGGCTCCCGACCGTGTGCCGGATCAGGTTCTGGGTGAGACGGTATCAGTGCGCAAGCGTTTGTGAAGAGTTGGATAAACGGACAGAGTTTTTCGTTTATGTAGAGTTTTGTTTTTTGTGTTTAGTTCCTTTTTTTTGTTTAGTTTTTGAGTAGAGTTTAGTTAGGAGGTTTTAGTTTTAGTTTTCTTTTTAGGCGAATTAGGTTTTTCCTAATAGAGCGGGAAGTGCGATTATGACGAGGTAGTGATTGAGTAGTGGGGGGAAAGGAGATTCTTTGTATGGAGGAGAGGGGGCGTGGGGTGTGGTCTTGGCGTGGACGAGGGGCGTTCACACTTTGGCGAGGGGCGAAGGGGGCTCACTTGCTTGTGGGCGCTACTCTAGGAGGGAGGCCCCTCTAGAGCAGATAGCTAGACAGACAGACGGCGCTTTCCAGGACTTGCACTGTGACACGTGTGTTTTGTGTGACAGAGGCGGGAACCAAGCCGTACTTTCACAACCTTTGGTGCCCTCATTCAACAATCCCTCTTCTTCACCTCTTCGGTCTCTCTTCTCCGGTCTCCTCTCCCCTCTCCTCTTCTTACTCTCCAATCCTCTCTCCACGTGCGCCTCTCATCTCTCTTCTCCCGAATCACAACTGTCTCTCTCTGCGCGGCGGCGCTTTACTCCATTCACACGAAGGTCCTTATTCTTCAAAAATCGCAATAGGGTCATGGGTTATGAATAGGATGATTGATAACACAACAATAGTAAATATAATATACTGACCAGAAAATCCATATTACTATAACCGTTTTCGTTAAATATCTGTGTGTACCCATTCCGAAAGCAATCTATCGTTTGTTGAAGTTCACTCGTTATTTCGAAAATAGCTCTACCCCTTGAAAACATTTATGACAATAACAGTAATCAACTTTTTTTTTTCGCTTTTGTTTGTAGCTCACTCAAGTTGTGACCTTCCTTCCCTGGTCTCGATCTGTTCAATTAAAAGCCATGTCCGCATATGTAAATCACGACGTTTGAGAGTCGCTTCACTCAGCGTACACACAACTCTCCAAGAATTAATATAGTCCCCATGACTGTAGGATATTCTTGACTTTTTAATAACCGGAAACCACTTCTATGCTCCAAGGCACACCGTGTTGTTTTCTCTTGCGTGCTGTGTGTGTTGTCACAAAAGCATTTCGTCACCCATAGTGACTTTTGTCGTTTCCATTTGTGTTTTCCTCCCAGAATGTTGAAATGAAGCTGCTCTTGCGTTGTAATAATGTCGTTAAAAAAGTAAAATCGAAAGCCTTTTTTGGTGCAATCTTATTGGCAACAGAGTCTGGCCTCACTCAAAGCATGAATAATTCTCTCGCTCCTCTCCGCTCCTCTCTCTCTCTCTCTCTCTCTCTCCTCCCTGACACACATACACAACACTCAGAATACACAAACACCACTCACGTCACTATGCGCGTTAGCGCGCGCGCGTGTTACGTCCCCGTCGCATTCGCACACACACACACACATCACCACACCCACAAACCAACACACACCACACACCACACACACGCACGCAACGCCACGCACGCACACCGCACGCACCCACGCTACAACATATACACACACACGACACGTATACTTCTTCCCGAAGACTTTCCTTCTTTCTGTTTCTCTCTCTCTCTCTGTCTGGTCTCTGTCTTCTTGGTTTCTCTGTCTGTCTGTCTCTTCTCTGATCTTCACACACCACACACACCACACACACACCACACACCACACAACACACACACACACACGCACACACCACCAACATACACACACCAACAAACCCACCCACACTCTACCCCACACACAAGCTATACTCTTCTTCCGCCACGCCTTTCCCTCTTTGTTTTCAACTGCAAACAACCCATCACTAACTCACTGTGTAAATAAAGGGACAAAAATATGCATAAGCTTTCTTAAATATAGCAGCCACCATTTTTTGTTCATCATATAGTATAGTGGTGGACATTGGCCTCTGATTACTCAGGATAAATGATGACTGGTTCTTCTTCAGAAAGAAGATGATTGTTTTTTTTTTTTTTCCTTCTGAAAATATGACGGTTCATAAAAAATGATAACGCACTGCCCACACATCTCACTACTGAACTCAGTCTGTCCCTACATTGTTCTTGTCCCTCACTGACATTACCTCTCACTACTGACCTCAGTCTGTCCTACAGGTGGTCCTCACTGCCTCTGTCCTACGGGTGCTGTCCTCACTGACCTTTGCCAACTACAGACGTGCTGTCCTTGCACTGACCTCTGTCCTACTACCCCCTGTGTGTTGTCCTCACTGACCTCTGTCCTACATTTGTTGTCCTCACTGACCTCTGTCCTACAGGTGTTGTCCTCACTGACCTCAGTGTCTGTCCTACAGGTGTTGTCCTCACTGACATTACATATCAGCACTGACCTCTGTCCTACGGTGTTGTGTTGTCCTCACTGACCTCTGTCCTACAGTGTGTTGTCCTCACTGACCTCTGACCTCTGTCCTACAGGTTTCCTCACTGACCTCTGTCCCTTTTTTCCACAGACCTCTGTCTTCACGGTGGTCCACACACCTCTGAACTCGGTTGTCCACACTTACCTCTGTCTTCAGGGTTGGCCCAACGTCCACACTGACCTCTGTCTTACAGGTGTTGTCCACACTGACCTCTGTCCTACAGGGTTGTCCACACTGACCTCTGTCCTACAGGTGTTGTCCTCACTGACCCTCTGTCTTACAGGTGTTGTCCACACTGACCTCTGTCTTACAGGTTGTCCTCACTGTCAGTACATATCACACTGACCTCTGTCTTACAGGTGTTGTTTGTGGGCTCACTGACCTATTCTGTTCTACAGTGTTGTCACTGCAGCCACTTACACTGTTGCCTCTACAGGTGTTGTGTTGGCTCTTCACTGACCTATGTCTGTTCTACAGCTGTTGTCCCTCACTGAAGACCTCTGTCTTACAGGGTTGTCCTCACTGACATTTACTGACCCTTGCCCTACAGTTTGTGTTTGTGTGTGCTCAGCTGACCCATCACGTCTGTTCTACACAGCTGTTGTCCTCACTGGACCATGACTGTCATGTAATGCGGACGACAGCTGTTGTCTTACGTATGCTACGCGATTACATGAGACAGTAACAGATTAACAGAAAGATTATTATGATCTCGTGCGCGTTTACACTATAGGTTAGTCGTGTGGCATACAAGGGAGAGTCGAGTACTGACTGAGCGTGGCCCAGGGTTTGAGTGAAATTTTTTAACACTGTTCACGCGATTTGAATATAAACAGGCGTTGGCCTGTATCGGTGACGCACTCTGAGAAGGACAGATGATTTATTTGGAAGGAAGAGGCGGACCGGTGCCCAATGATCAAAGGCCTAGGCAGGCACAACACTTGTACAGAACACTGTACCATGTGGTATGGTAGTTTGAATGACCGGTACTAAACTGAGCCCTGGGCCGACTCCCCGTGCGGTAGAGGAGACTGGAGATGGGCAACTAAGGTGGAGACAGATCGGGCACTAAGGTGGATGGCCGGGGGGCTATGCGCGCGTTCCCGGGCCAAGCTCCGATCCCGCGGGAAGATCCAGGTTGGGCAAAGAGTTGTGCCGCCCAGTTGACCAGTAGTGTGATGTGTATGGGATCCCCGCACAGAGGAAGCCAGTTCCGGACACCACAGAGAGGAGTAGTGGTGGGGGGACACTTGCAGGAGTAAAACACTGCCCAAAATCATTACCGTGTGCAGTGGAAGAAGAAGAGGGGGGCGTTGCTTGCGGTTTGGCTGCACCAGCTGAAAGACAAATAATGAAAATATAACGCTTTGATTGATGCCAGAGTAAAAAACCCCCACCCATGGGATTTTAAAAGATTAAGGAGGGGAGGATGAATCAAAATTGACCTTTTTTGCGCCGCTTATGTGTATGGAGTGGATGCAGTTGTGTGGTGCGGAGAAAAGACGTCAGGTTGCGTGTTAGGTGTGTAATGTGCGTGCATGCATGGATAGACTTCGTACGTCCTGACAAGTGAGTGACCCCCGACTTGGAACTTTGTTTTTGTTTTGTACCCCTGCCCCCATTGGTTGTGATGTTCCCCACCCCAGTGTGTGTGCATTTTGAATTGGAAAAGGGAAAAAAAAATGATTTGCTTTTTAAGGTTTAGTGATTAGTGTTGTTTGTGGGGAACAGTTGATTATTACGGACATTACCTTTTTCTATTTGGATACATCTCCCCCCCACCCCCCCCCCCCCCCCCCCCCCCCCCCACCCCCCCCCCCACCCCCCCCCCCCCCCACCATTAAATCCCCACCCATACCCCCCCTTTGTCCCCCCCCCACCTCCCCCCCCCAACAGAATTGCTGGTGAAATCCCCTCCCCCGTTTGTAATCCCCACCCTTTTTTTTTTTTGTTCCCTACCCCCCCCCCAAGGAGTTTCCTGTAACCCCCCCCCCCCCCACCCCCCCCCATGTTAAACCCCCCCCCCCCCCCCCCCCCCCCCCCCACCACCCCCCCCCCCCCCCCCCCCCCCCCCCCCCCCCCCCCCCCCCCCCCCCCCAACCCCCCCCCCCCCCCCCCCCCCCCCCCCCCCCCCCCCCCCCCCCCCCCCCCCCCCCCCCCCCACCCCAATCCCCCCCCCCCCCACCCCCCCCACCCCCCCCCCCCCCCCCCCCACCCCCCCCCCATTGAAACCCCCCCCTCCCCCCCCCACCCCCCCCCCCCCCCCCCACTAATTTTCTTGGATATTTTAGAAAAATTGTTCATATTTAACCCAAACGCCCTCCCAACCATATTACCTTTTCTTGATTTTATTATTCAGCAATTCTTGAAAGCCGCCCCATTTGTTGTGAAAAGTCCCCCCCCTTTGATGCCCCCTTTGGTTTTATCCCCAACCTTTTTTTAAGGACGAGTATTGTTTGTTTAACCCCCCCCCCAAAATAACCCCCCCCCCCCCCCCACCCCCCCCCCTCATAACATAAAACCCTTGTAGTGTCGAGTACTTTATCATTTTTTTTTTGGTAATTTTCTTGTTTAAAAAAAATAAAAACCCCTTCTTGTACTTATTATTAATTGCATAAATTGCATTCCTCTTTCATTATTTTGAATCAGTTTCTTTATATTGCTCCATTTCCTGATTTTTTATTTCAAATTTGTGAAATAATTTTGTTTTTGTAACCCTCCTTTATTTTTATTGCAACTGTGAAAGGATTGTTGAGTGAGTGCCTCTTTTTCTATTTCTACCTCTGTTTTGTTAGGGCATTGTGTTCCATAGGCTGGTGAGCTTCCACCTTCTCTTGCGGGTAGCAAGGGGGCATGGCGATGGGAGACGCTTAGCCTTACGTAGTTCTTTTTTTTTTGGTTTCACAACCTTTTTCTTTCCTATTATTTGAATTCGATTTTTCTCCTTCCCCTGGCCACTGATTTGATCCAAAAGGGTGATCATTTTTTTGGAGGGCCTGTCCAAATAAACAATTTTTTTTTTTTTTGGAAATTCTTCTTGGTTTTGCTGTTTGAAAACATGTTTGTTTTTTTCTTATTAGTGTGTATAGGAGTGATTGGATTTTGGTGTGAGTGGAAAGGAAATTTTACACTGAAACTTTAAATTCATTTTTCTTTTCTTTTTCAAATTTAAAGTAAATTTTCATTGTTCTTTTCTTTTTCATAAAATTTCATTTTTTTTTTTATCTCTAGAAAAAATTTCATTCAAAATGTCGGCCTTTGAGACCTACCTGTCTCAGGGTAAGACGTTAGGCCTTGATGGGCCGGACTTGATTCATATGTCAAACAGTGTGAGGATCGCGCTGAGCGCGCAAAAGAAAGGGAAGAAAAGGATAAAGAAAGACAGAGAGAGAGAGAGAGAAGAAGAAAAAGGATAAGAGAAAGGGAAGAAAAGGATAGGGAAAGACAGAGAGAGAGAGAGAGAGAGAAGGAGAAAAGGATAGGATAGACAAAGGATAGGGAAGAGGAGGAGCATGAGAGAAGAAAGGGAGCCATGAGTTAGAGTTAGAAAATAAAAAGGCAGATGGAGTTTGTTCTGCGCAGGGTTCTGGTGATGCGAAACCTATTTCTGGTCGTTCTCCTTATATCCCCAAGATGCCTGTCTTTGATGAAAACAAAGATGAGATTGATGCATTTTGTTTAGATTTGAGAGTCATGCTACTTCTTGCGAGTGGCCCAAAGATAAGTGGGTATTTGTATATTGCGTCTCTTTTCAAGGGCAGTGCGTTGACGCTGTATCATTCTTTGGCAGCGAAGGATACTTTAACATGGGATGAACTTAAGGATGAATTACTTAAGCGTTACCGGTGTACCGCCGAAGGATTTCGCGAGAAATTCCGTACCGTGCGTCCGGAGAAAGGCGAGTCATTTCCTGCGTATTTGATTCGGTCTGCGCATTTTCTTGATCGGTGGATTGACTTGTCCAAAACTAAAAAGGATTATGCGGAACTTCGTGATCTGTTTTTTTCGTGAGCAGATTTTAAACAGCGTTTCAAAGGACTTGGCTGTTTTTCTAAAAGAAAGGTCGGTTTGCGAGCGCTGAAGAAAATGTGCGAGCTTGCGGAACAGTACAGGACTGCGCATCCTGATCGGACGTTTGCCCGCAAGGGAACGGACACGGTTTTTGATGTAAATGTCGCTTCCTTCGCACATCACCAAAACAGTGTTGGTTCAGACCGTGGATTTGGCTCTTGGCGTTCAAATCAGAACCGTAATCGTTACCGTGGAGGTCAAAAATTCCCGCGGTGGTCAAAATTTCTCGTAGCGGACGGGATCATGGCAGCCGGTTTGAACGTTGCTGGTTTCATAAAGCTCGGGATTGTCCATCTGTAGAGCAGTCAGCAGTGAATGTCGCGGGTATGTCAGACAATGTTTCGGATCCATCTACTGTAGCCCATTCGATGGTGTCACATGTTAACACTGACGGCTTACTGGTTGAGTCAGGAACTGTCAATGGGTTTCACTGTTCTGTGTTGAGGGACACAGGTTGCACTACTGCGGGAGTGCGCGCCGTTCTTTTTTGTTCTTCCGCACCAGTTCACTGGTGAAGAACAACATTGTCGTCTTTTGGAGGTAAGATTGAGGTTTTCCCTCTTGCTGTGGTCTCAGTTAGTACACCTTACTTTGAGGGTGAGGTGCTTGCCTGTGTTATTGAGAACCCAGTAACGGATCTCATTCTTGGTAATTACCGTTTGTCAGTGCCTGATTTGTCTGTGCTGGATGTACAACCTAAGGAATTTGCTGCTATGCAGAAGCGTGATGCCTCTTTGAGCCATTTGTTCTCTTCAGTTGTAACTGAGGTACCTTCCCCTTTGACTAAGCTGTTTTTGTTCTTTTTAATGATGTTCTATGTCGCTTTGGTCAAGGACAAGGGTGAAGTTAAGCGTCAGGTGGTAGTTCCTCAGGAGTTTACGTAACGTTGTGCTTCATACTGCGCATGACAGCATTTTTTTGGTCATTGTGGGATCAGACGTACTCTACAGCGAGTTTCTGGCATCGTTCTTTTGAGCCAGGAGTGTCTCAGTCAGTCAAGGAGTATTGTCGTTCATGTGTATACTTGTCAGAAGACTGTGTCTCGTAACACG
>JADBJO010026454.1:0-20000 GCA_016801955.1 Conus betulinus | reverse complement strand
TCGGGTGGGGGTGGGGGGGGGGGGGGCACGTGTAGTAGTAGTAGTAGTTCTTTCCTTTTACCTGTTTTCACAAAACTTATGTGATATTAGACACGAGAGAGAGAGAGAGAGAGAGGAGAGAGGAGAGAGCGGAGAGAGAGGAGAGAGACGAGAGAGAGAGAGAGAGAGAGACAGAGACAGAGACAGATTAGACAGACAGACAGACAGAAGAAAGAGAGGCAAGACAGACGGAGAGAGAGAGATGGGAGATGGGAGAGAGACAGAGAGAGACAGAGAGAGAGGGGGGTAAACAGAAAGATACAAAGACAAGGGAGAGAGGAGAGAGAGAGAGAGAGAGAGGAGAGAGATCCCCGAAACCAAAACATAAAAGACCCTGCAAACGGGGAACATCCTATTGCACGAAAAACTATTTCCATGTCTGATATTTTTAAGGTGCGTAACCCCCCCCAACCCCCCCCACCCCCACCCCCTAATATTCCCACTTCCCAATTTCATCCCACCGATATTGTATGTATGTATCATGGACATCAACCCGATCCATAACCCTATCCAGTCTCCGGGACATCAAAAGATCTCATTATAGCAGCCCCCTTTTTGCAAGCTGGTTTACTGGAGAGATTTTTTAGGGGTGGGGGGGGGGGGGGAATGATAGAAGGGGTGTGTGGGGTAAGTGGAAGGGGTTTTCGGAGGGGGGGTGGTGGGGGGATTGACGACAGTACATACATGAAAGGGTGGGGGAGGGGGGAGGATAGGGCAGGGTGGGAGTGGTGTGAGTGAGGAGAGTGAGGAGGGCAGGGAGGAGTGAGAAGGGCCGGCGGGGGGAGGGGGCGGGGGGGGGGGGGGGGGGGGGTTAAAGGAAAAGGCGTTAAAAGAGTGTTAGTTCACAAGATTGAGTCGGTCAGGCACCCCCACCCTGGCCTCTCTGTCCTGTCGATAATTTGTAGTCTCCAAACAAAAAGAGCGATATATCGAGGGGGGGAAATGTGTGTACAGAATAGAGACCAATCCAAAAAGAAATACGCAGCGAAGGACTGAAACGTGCTTGCATGTAAAGCGCAGGCACGCGCGTGCACGCGCCTGCGCGCGCGCGCGCACGCACACACGCAACGCACGCACGCACACACACACACACACACACACACACACACACACACACACGCGCACGCATGCACGCACGCACACACGCACACACACAGAGGAGACAAGAGAGAGAGAGCGAGAGAGAGGGGGGGGGGAGAGGTAAAGGAGAGAGAGGGGGAGAAAAGGGAGAGAGGAAGAGATAGGGGGAGAGAGAGAGAGAGAGGAAAGAGGGGGGGTGGAGGGTGGGCGAGGAAGGGCGAGAGGAGAGAGAGAGAGAGGAGAGGGGGGGGGGTGGAGAGGGACAAGCGCTTGTAGTCGGTGTAAAAAACTGGGTAAAAGGAACCTTTGTGCAGTTCACACTTTCTGAAGATGCCACGTTTTGAGGCTTGACTTTTCTGATTACCCGATAAAAGAACTGCCCCCACCCCCCCCGCCCTCTCTCTCTCTCTCTCTCTCTCTCTCACAAAACACCACACACACACACACACACACACCACACACACACACATTATGATTACTACATTGCCACAATCCCCATTCCCATCTTCTTCCGCACCTCGACACACAACGCACACACACACACACACACAACACACACACACACCCACAACACACGCACACCCACGCACGCACGCATGCACGCACGCACACACCACGCACACGCACGCTCACAGCTCACACACACACACACACACACAACACACACGCACACACACACACACGCACGCACGCACATGCACACACACACACACACACACACACACACACACCACACACACACAAACAGGACGCAAGCCTGAGGTTCCCCTTGCCTTTAGCTGCAATTAATCACGGGGATGTCTGGATATCTCACACCATTTCAGGATTGAAAGAATTTCCTGACGGAGGAAAAACCCAGCGAGTGTTGTTGGGTCCTGACAGATTTGTGGGTCAGCAAAGCTTTCCTGGCGTCTCTGTCTGTCTCCCGTCACTTCCTAACTACCCCACCCCCCCCTTGCCTCACCCCTAAACGCACCATCATCTCTCTCTCTCTCCCTCTCTCTCTCTTCTCTCTCTCTCTTGTCGCTCTCCCTCCCTCTTTCCTCCCTCTCCTCTCTTCTCTCTCTCTCTCTGTCTTTCACCCCTCTCTCTCTCTCTCTCTCTCTCTGTCTGTCTCTTCTCTCTCTCTCGTTTCTCTCTCTCCCTCTCTCTCTCTGTTGGTTCACCTCCATCTCTTTTTCTCCCCCTCAGGGGGGTCCATCTTCTCTCTTTGACCCTCAACAATCCCCCTCTGTCTCTCGCCCTCCACCTCACTCTCTTCTTTCTGTCTCACTCCCTCTATCTCTCTTTTCTCTCCCTCTTTCTCCCCCCGCTCTCTCTCTCTCTTCTCTTCTTCTTCTTCGTCTCTCTTTCTCTCCCTCTCTCTCTTTCTCTCCCTCTTTCTCTCTCTCCCTTTTTCTCTCTCCTCCCTCCCCCTCTCTCTCTTCTTCTCTCTCTCCGACCTCTCTCTCTCTCTCGCTCTCTCGCTCTCTCTCTCTCTCTCCACCCCCCCTCTTTCTTTCTCCCGCTGTCTCTCACACCAGAGTTTATCAGCAAAGTGTCCCAGAATCCCAGGCCTCTTCCGGAACAGAGGGCACTTCATGTCATTGGCGACACCACGAGCAAACAAAGAGTACACACACACACACACACACACACCTTCACGGGTCACTGATATCAGCATCTTTTTCCTCTCCCGCTTGACGTTGTCCCCGTGGAATGTCACGCTTGACTGGCTCCCAGCACCCTCGGCGCCAAGAAAAAAAGAAAAAAAGAAACGCCACTTCCGGTTTTTCTGTCAAGATGTCTACGGTCTCGTTTGCGAAATTAGTACATCGCAAGCGGTGTATGGCCCCCCGTGCACCCTCCTTCTAGCACTGTCTATCTCTCTCTGCTCTCTCTCTCTTCTATCTCTAGACTCTCTCTCTCTCTCTCTCTCTCTACCCCTCCTGTGTCTTCCTCTCTCTGTCTCTGCTGTTTTCTCCCTCCATCTTCCCTCTTTTCTCTCTCTGTAACTCTCTCTCTCTGTCACTCTCTTTTTTTTCTCTTCTTCTTCTCTCTCTCTCTCTATCTCTCTCTCTTGTATTTCTTTCTTCTTCTTCTTCTATCTCTCTCTCTCTCTCTCTCTCTCGTCTCTCTAGTCTCGTTATCTTTCCTTTTTTTCTTTTTTCTTTCTTTCTGTCTTTCTTCTTTGTCTTCTTCTCTCTTCTTCCTTTGTCTCTCTCTCTCTCTCTCTCTCTCTCCTCTCTCTCTCTATCTCTTCTCGCTCTCTCTCTCAACAAATTGCGTACAAATACCTAGGTCTGGTATTTACCACAAAAATTAAGTACGAGTGCTTCTTTGCTTGAAATGAGTAAGAAAGGTAGGACGGGAGTGATGGAAATCCTGAGATCATTTCAAAGATTGCGTACGATTGATTGCTCCTTTCTATTCTTCCAACAAAATGGTTTATGGAGAAAACAGAAATCCGCAATCTGTCAGAACAGCAATAAAATGCGTTAAGTACTGGATCCGATTGGTTAGACTGCCGATGAATAGAATATGTAGACAAGCTTACGAGATGATGCTAATGCGGCTAGAAACAGATAGTTGTAACTGGGCTTCGAGAGTAAAGAATATTTCAATAGAAAATGGCTTTGGAATAGTGTGGCTATGCCAAGATGTCGGAATTGAAGAGGGGTTTATATCAGAATTCAAGGACAGGCTTATATCATGCTACAAGCAAAAATGGCACTCAGAGATTGAAACTCTAGCGATAAATACTCATGGTATTATTCATTTAAATCTGTGTTTGAACCAGAGAAGTATTTAACTTTAATTACAAACAAAAGAATGAGAGAAGCACTGACAAGGGTTTAGATTAAGAGTACACGGCTTAGGTATTGCAAAACACTGGTGTATGGATAGAGAAGTCACAAACTGTGTATTGTGTGGTCAGAATGTTGAAGATGAAGTACACTTTATTTTCCAGTGTCAAACTGTTCTCAGACATTCGTCGAAAAATATTCCTTCTTTAATATGATTCATATCCAGCCATCAGTAAATGGTATAAGGGATCTTTTAACAAATGATAATTCAACCATTGTTGCCTTTGCTAAATATATAGTGGAAGCTATGAATATAAGAAAATAAGAAACTAGAACCTAATAATTAAATAACTAAGTTTGTAGTCATTGGATGGTCCGAAAAGTTGTAGGTCAAGTGTGCGTGCGTTTGAGAGGGTTGGTGGGCGGGTGGGGGGGGGAGGGGGGAGGGCGGGGGGGGAGGGGGGGGGGGGGGGTGTGGGGAGATGGAGGAGGGGGTGGGTGAGGGGGCGGCGCGAGGAATGAGAGAATAGTTATATTATGAAAAAGGGGGGGGGGGGGGGGGGGGGTGGGAGGGATGGGATGGGAAGGGGGGGAGGGGGGGGGACAAGCTACGAGAGCGGTGTTGGTGCGACGTAGGCGTATGAGTGAGCGTGTGCTCTTTTTTTGATTCTCATGTATGCGCGGCGTGATGTCAGTTAGGACTGAGGGGAGGATAAGATAGAGTGAGGGTCAAAGGAAGGAGATGGTGGGTCAGGATAGGAAAAGGCAAGAGCGGAGGGGGGGGGGGGGGGGGGCGAGGAGGGGAGGGGGGGGGGGGGGGGGGGGGGGGAGGGGGGGCGGGGTGCGGGGTGCGTTAGGGAAGGGAAGATAGTATATTCTACGTGTGTGTTTAATTTTATGTCACTTCTTATGAGCGTGTATAAGATGCCCGGCAACATTAATATGCAAAAACTTTGTAATATTTGTTTTGACTGTATTGTTTCTACCATGATTATTATTTGTTATGATTGTGAATGATGCGATTTCTAAAAACTATGTGTGGAACCCCCTGCCTTTTATGGCTAACTTCGCTGAAGGCAAATAAAACATCAAAGCGTCTCTCTCGGCTCCAACCCAAAGCCTAGATTGCCATGGGTTGAAATGGGAAGACTGGGAGCACTCAGCGGAGTTTCATCCCCTTTAATGCAAGCGTCTTCACAGCTGAGAGTGGATGCCCCCCCCCCCCCACCCCCCCCCCCCCACTTCCCTGGAGGGGAGGAGGGAGTCAGGCCAAAAACACGATCTGTTGCTTTCCTTGTGCCTCGACCATCACTTCTTCCCTGGTCTAATGGTGGTTTGTTGTTGTTGCTGCTGCTGCTGCTGCTGCTGTTGTTGTAAGTGGTTTCCTTTTATTCTCTCACCTTTTCTCGGTGCATTCTGGTTAATGGATCCACTTGTTCGTTTCCTGTTCGCTACTGTTGTTGTTGTTGTTGTTGTTGTTGTTGTCGTTGTTGTTGTGGTGTGATTTCTATGTTGACGTCCCTTCTTTCTTTTCCACCCTGCTTTCTATCTTTGTATCTTCCTATATCGCACTGTCTGTTGTCTGTCTCTTTTCTCGTCATTTTTCTGGGAGTGAGAGAAGAGTCTAAGTGAGCAGTATGGGTAAAAGTTTGAGTAGACACAGCGCGCGCAAGAACGCACGCACACACACACACGCACACACACGCACACACACACACACACACACGCACGCACGCACGCACGCACGCACGCACGCACACACACACACACACACACACACACACGCACGCACGCGCTAGCACTCACGCACCGCGTTCAAATAACAAAATAATAACAATTAAAAAAACAAAAATAACGATTGAGAACATTATCCAGAGGAGAAGAAGCACTTCTGCAGACAAATGTACGTGATGGTAGGGGCACCTCTCATTCTTCTAGGTTCCCGTCCCCTAACTAAAGTTCAGAGAAACAGAAACAAAAATCAAGTATTTGCGAAGGGCAAAAAAAAAAAAAAAAAAAAAAAAAAAAAAATCAAACTAAAACGCCCAGATGGCTGATGACATAAAAGAAACAACCAGATAATGCCAGGTGACAGGATTCACCACCTTACTGCCTGGTTTGGTCACATGTACAGCAGTCTACAAGAATACCCAGGAATAGCGAGATATTTGGGAAGATCTGTATCATCATTTTCATATTATCCGCGACCCCCCCACCCACCCCCACCCTCCCCATTCTCCCTTACCCACATTCTCTGTCTGTCCACCCTCCGCTCCTCACCTCCCACCTCCTCACAGCGGCACCCAGTCCACACCGTGCGTTCTGGCTTTTGCCAATCAACAGCCACGACCAGCCCTGTCCCGTGGAAGCGTCAGCTTCAGCCTCCAGCAGTGAGCAGTCGATACTATGGTCGACATGTCCCAAAATCACCAGCGGAGGGCACCGCACTCCCAGACATGTATTTGACTGTGATGGGGGTTCAAACGCTTGACATCCCAGACTGAAAAACCTCCATACTGACCACTGGCCCACGGCGCCTGGTGGACATAGAGACTTTATGTTGGAAACAACACAGGTGAACAGACAGGAACACAGACAGGAACACAGACAGAGAGAAGTCAGAAGATGAACTTGCTAATAGCAGCTGCTATACAGTGTTGACAGAACAGGGGAAATACTACTGCAGAATTTAGGGGAGGGGGGGGGGGGGAGGGGGAGGGTTGGGGGATGCGGTGGGGGTGGGGGAGAGGGGGAGGGGGCATTTGAATGTGTCTTCTGTATCTTCTCTTTCTTGCCCTAGTTCTCCCCTTTCCCTCAGTTCATCTTTCCCATTTTCCTTTCCATCGACTGCTCTCCCTTTCGGGTTAATGATTCCACCCCCCCCCCCCCCCCCCCCCAACAGATTCGTAAGGGATTCGTCGAAAAAAAAAATTACTTACAGATTCGTGTAGATCAGTTAACAAATTCAGAAAGACATTGAGCAACAGATTCGTAACGTATTCAACAGTCTAGTTAGAAAAAAAAATCCATGAAACAGATTAGGCAGCAACTCGGCAAAAGAAAGGCAGAAAACAGATTGATAGCGTATGTGAACAGAATAGTAGGAAAAGATCCATGAAACAGATGAGGCAGCAGCAACGTCGGCAAAAGAAAGGCAAGAAACAGATTGATAGCGTATTGAACAGAATAGTTAGGAAAAAGATCCATGAAAACAGATTAGGCAGCAAACGTCGGCAAAAGAAAGGCAGAAACAGATTGATAGCGTATTGAACAGAATAGTTAGGAAAAGATCCATGAAACAGATGAGGCAGCAGCAACGTCGGCAAAAAGAAAGGCAGAAACAGATTGATAGCGTATTGAAACAGAATAGTTAGGAAAAAGATCCATGAAACAGATGAGGCAGCAACGTCGGTAAAAGAAAGGCAAGAAACAGATTGATAGCGTATTGAACAGAATAGTAGGAAAAGATCCATGGAAACAGATGAGGCAGCAACGTCGCCAAAAGAAAGGCAGAAACAGATTGATAGCGTATTGAACAGAATAGTTTAGGAAAAGATCCATGGAACAGATGAGGCAGCAACGTCGGCAAAAGAAAAGGCAGAAAGAGATTTCTTTTTCTCCTCTGATAGCCACCTGGCGAGAAACTGGCGTCGTGCTTGTACTTCTGTCTGCTGTATTTGGTGATGTCTGAAAAAAAAAAAAAAAGCATACTTGTGAAAAACATTCACTCTTGTATCAAGTACGCGTTACACTGAATAAATCTTCTTTTCGTGTGTTTGTACGTGTTTGTTTGGCATCATTATTAGTTCATATTGACGAAACTATTCCACTCGTGTTTAACTCTGCATTTGCGTGATCGTGTCTCAAAGTCAGTCACTTCTTGAAGAAGACATTGAAGTGACAGGTATCAAATCACAGATTCCGGACACAGAGAGTGTTCTGTGTGTGTGTGTTTGGGGGGGGGGGGGGGGGGGGGGGGGGGGGGGAGACAGCGAGAGAGAGAGAGAAAGAGAGAGACAGAGGGACAGAGACAGAAAGAGACGATGAGAGGAAAGAAAAAGAGAGAGAGAGAGAGAGGAAAGGACAAGACAGACAGACAGAGAGACAGGAGGAGAGGGGGGGGGGGGGGGGGGCTCAAAATGCGATGGGGAGGCTATTTGATGGCCGTGCTCGTTTACAGGAAAGTCTCTGGACCCAAGGAGTAGGTGACATCTGACTTCATTTTGACAAGGCCAGCTGAGGTCAACACAGCCCTCATTAAAAAGAGACATCCTGGAAGGGGAATGGGGTGAGATTTTTAATAAGGGGGGGGGGGGGGGGGGGGTGGATAAATTTGGCTCTGTTTCAGGTCAGCATATGAACTACTAATAAAACGAGCGTAATTTGGATAGGAGACAGAACAAATAGTGCCGTTCGTTATATGGAACACTTAGGATTTTGTTGGGGAACCCGCCGAAATTTCGCATACATGGAATTTGGTTTACAAATAATTAGATGAATGCATATCGCTAAAACTACACAAGACAAGTTAGCAGAAGTGAAATATTATTCGATATTTGGATTTGTAAAACGAAAAATTAACTCCCTTGGCAGAGTTCGCAATATTAAAAAATCGGTTATCCTTCCAGGTTAACTCATTTGTGGTTCCTTGCTACCTGATCCTCCAGACAGGTATTCTTTCAATCTAGCCAACATTTTATATACAAATTTGTGTGGAACAAAAAAAGCCAGACAAAATTAGCGGGAAAAAAAATCACATAAAAGTATTAAAAACGGAGGTTTGGTATTCCTGATGTAAAAACTTTTGTGATGGCACTAAAGCTGTCTTGGATTCGCAAAGCTGAAAAAAGTCAACCGTAAATGGAAAGATATTTTGTTGTTTAATTATCCGCAGTGGATGGAATTATTTTTTTAAAACTTTTGGGCCAGAGTTTGTTTCCAAATTTCATTAGGTTTTACCAATTTTGGGCAGAGTTTTTATGCTTATAAAAATTCCACTATAAATGCATACCTAAAAATTCGGCTGAGCTTCTCGCTGAGCCTTTTATTTATTGTTTTTAATAACAAACGGTTTCAAATAGATAGAAAATACATAGTCTCTAAATCACCACTGACCCAAAAAACGTATATTCTCTTCGACATTTTCTAGACGAAAAATGGGAGGGAAAACCCTGTCGTACTTATGTTTTAAAAGAAAAGTACCCACAATCGAAACCAAATTTGTACTTTCATTGCATATATATCTCTAATAACCAGATTTTGCGAAAAAAGTTTGGCATCATTTGTAAAGAATGTAACGAGTATACAGACACACAACTGTGTTTTAAAACCATTGTTTTCCACTCATTTAAAGGCACAAAATTTATATTATGATATTGCTGACTGACTAACAATGAGACACATAAAATGTTCTCATGTGGGGGACACGAAGCTAGCAAGAATGCATAACTGGAAAGACTGCTTTTTAACTACACACAAAATTAGTGAAGTAAAGTCTAAAGTGGTTTCAACCAAAAATATTGCTTAGAGGATTGGGTTACCAATGTGGTCTTAAACAAGACGGGAGTTGTAATAATGATGAGTGCAAGTCTGCAGAGATACTACAGATAAGCACCTGATCATTTATTTTGGAGTGAAGACACGTACAGATATTTTGGAATTCACCGTACTATCTAATGAAAGGGAAATGTATAAAAAAAAAAATGCAGAGAATATAAAGATCACGGAATCCGTTGTCTTGTTTGGTCATGACAGTGTTATTACTAGTGATGAAATATTTAACTTTATAATGATCTTTGCAAAAATATTTACATATGTCAACTGCAAAGCTAAAAAACTTATGTCCACAATTAAACGTGTTTCTCAATAAATTAAAATACAAGACATAAAACTGAAGAATATAATGCATATTTAAAAATGGACCACACACAGTTTTGCAATAAATGGTCTACATATATCCCATATATTACGTAATGTGACCCTTTACCATAAACTATACAATAATACAGAGAGTTATTCAATTACTAACATTTCTAGGGAAACTGACTCTATATCTTGATAACAATGCAAAAATTATAATTGATACAGCAAAAGGCGTCTGTGTGGTAACCATGTGCATATGCTTGCAGTCTACAAACAGATGTCGGATAATACGCAAGAAATTTACCAAGTCTTTGAAATGCTATTGATTATCGTTTATTTCTTCTTCTTCTCTCCACTCCTCCCCCCCCATCTCTCTTCTCTCTCTCTCTATCATATATATATATATATCCCTCTCTCTCTGTATGCTCTAAATATTTTTTTAAAGCATGAGAAATATACATTTGATGCTTTTATGCTTTGTTTATGTTCTCATACTGCTCTATGCTTTGGAAAAAAAAAGAAAGGCGTGTGTGTGTGTGTGTGTGTGTGTGTGTGTGTGTGTGTGTGTGTGTGTGGAAGGAGGAACACCTCAGTTCACACCACAACAAACAACCACCAGAAACATCGAAAAACCACCGGTAAGGACGGGCAGCAAAAAAAAAAAAAAAAAAAAAAAAAGAAAGAAAGAAAGAAAAAGAAGGGGCAATGATTAATGTTGAGGCGCCAGCGGGACTCGAACACGCCCACCAGTGACTGACCTCTCCGTGCTGTCCACGGCGACGGACCATCTAAGGGGCATCTAAACTCACCGTTAGTGACGGGTCGCGCGTTCTCTCAGGCCTGTGGCGTAACTCTGCGCATATGTGAGTGTGGTGGCGTGGTAAATAAGGAGGTCAAAAGTGCGGGGTGTGGGGGTGGGTGGGGGGTGGGATGGGGTAGGGAGGGGGGGGGGAAAGATTCTGGGTGGAATGGGAAGAGGGGAGGTGGAAGAGGGGTGGGGGGAAGAGGGGGGGTCTAGGTCAGACGATGAATCATTCATGTTGGACTGTTTCTCACGTCGGTCAGAATCGCCACATTCCAGCTTGCACAAAGACAATGGCATCAGCCCTGACCCCCCCAACCCTCCTCCCTCCCCAACCACCCTCAGTCTCCTCCCCTCGCCCCTCTGCCATTCGTTCTGTGGTTTTACCCTCTCTCTCTCTCTCTCTCTCTCTCTCTCTCTCTCTCTCTCTCTCAAGGAAAGAAAAACAAACAGTTCTCATTTACATGAATAGAATTTCACGTGCGGGAGGATATTGGCTTTAAGAGTGGCTGGTATTTTTGCGTGATCGAGTATTTTGCATATGTATACACACAGAGCCTGGAACGATCGCACACACATATATTCAATCACACACCACACACACACACACACACACACATCACACAAGCGCGCGCGCACACGCACACACGCACGCACGCACCCAAACACACAGACACACACACACACAACACACACACACACACACACAACACACACACACCCACACAAATCATGTGGGCGCGCAAGTACACAGATAGGGCAACAGACAAGCAAAGAGAGAGGAGGAGAGAGAGAGAGGGAGAGACCATCTAAAGGGCAGCAGCACTCTTCTGGAACAAGCCACTTTCTGCGTCCTGATTAATTATAGGTGTGTGGCCCCCTTCATCCCACTCACTGATGCTACAGACATCATAGAAACCATCTCCAACTCTCACCTCCCCCACCCCCCCCACCCCCCCCCCCCCCCCACACACCACCAAGACATCAAAACGGACCTCATTACATCAGCTATGTTGGTAAGAGTGGGCTGCTTGAGGGATTGGGTAAGGGGAGGGTGTGCAGGGGGGGGTGGGTGGGGGGTTGAAAAAGAGCGAGTGGTAGTGGGGTTGTCGATACGTGGAGGGGGGAGAGGAGCGGACGAGGCACAGCGTGGGTAAAGGAAGTGTTAAACGGTGGTTTAACGTGGTGACTCCGACAGATACCCACCCACGCACACCAATCCCCCCACTCCCATACCATTCTCCCTTCTCTGAAGGATTTGTCAGTCAGAAGAAATAATAGGGGTGGCGGGGGGGGGGGGGGGGGGGGGGGGGGGGGGGGGGGGTTCGGGGGGGGGGGGGGGATATCTGTGTGTAAAAATAGAGACCAATCAGAAACAGAGAGCGGAAGAAGACAGAACGGACAAAATGCGTTTCCTATGTGAAGAGAGAGAGAGCGAAAGACAAGAGAGAGAGAGAGAGGGGGGGGAAGAGAGAGGAGAGAGAGGGGGGGGGAGAGTTAGAGAACGAGAGGTGTGTGGTGTGTGTGTGGTGTGTGTGTGTGTGTTGTGTGTTGTTGTGTTTGTTGTTGGTGTTTGCCCATACGCCCACCTGTGTGAAATGTTGTTGCGCGCGCGTGTGGTGTGTGTGAAAGGGCCTTGGTTCGTTCACACTTCCTGAGAATGCCTACAGGGATTTTGTGGTTGAGTGTCCCAAATGACATTCAAAGAGATTGGATCTCTCGGTGTCTCCGTCTGTCTGTCTGTCTGTCGTCTGTCTGTCTCCTCTCTCTCTCTCTCTCTTCTCTCTCTGTCTATCTGTATCTGCCTCTCTCTATATCTCTCTCTCTCTCTTTCTTCTCTATCTGTATCTGCTCTCTCTCTCTTTCTCTCTCTCTCTCTCTGTATCTGCCTCTCTCTCTCTCTCTTCTCTCCTCGTCTCTCTCTCTCCCTCCCTCATAAGGGGTCATGGTCCTTTCATAAATAAATAATCTGTATCCGTATCTCCTTGCTTCTCTCTGCCTGTCTGTCGGTCTGTTGTCTCTGTCTCTCTCTCTCCTCTCTCTCTTCTCTCTCTCTCTCTCTCTCTCTCTCTCTCTATCTCTCTGCCTCAGTACTCCTCCTCCTCCTCCTCCTGTCTGGTCTGTCTGTCTGTCTCTCCTTCCCTTACCCCTCTCTCTCTTTCTGGTGTCTCTGTCTTCTGCCTCTCTGCTACTACTCAAGCAGCTGGTCGTTTTATTGCCAAACTTCTCTGTCCCCATCTTACACAAAACCACACAACACACACAACACACACACCAACACACACACACACACACACACACACAACATGTATACACACATACATACATACGCGCACGCACGCACACATACACACATCAAACACAGACACCACACAGACACACACACAGACATCACAACAGACACACACAGACACACACACAGCCACACACACACACACACACACACACACAACGACACCACACACACACACGCACCACTTCCTCTCTGCCTTCAGAAGAAGAAGAAGTAGCAGAAGTTAATCATGAGAGTGTCCGGTATTCCCCGTCTTGTCTGGAACTAAAGGGACCGTTCCCTCTCAGGGCGTCAACTAGGGAGAGTGCTGGGCCCTGATACATTTGTGGGTCACCAGCGCTGTCTCTGTTAATTCTTCAGTGCCGTCTGTCTCTACCGCTTCCGTACCACCCTTCCAGTCTGCCCACCCCCCCCCTTCTTTCTTTCTGTCTGTCTGTCTGTCTTGATCTCTCTCTTTCTCTCCCTTTCTGTCTCTCTGACACTTTCTGTCTTTTTTCTGTCTGCTGTCTGTCTGTCTTGCTCTCTCTCTCATCTCTATCTCTCTCTCTCTCTCTCTCTCTCTCTCTCTCTCTCTACTTTGTCTCTCTCTGTCTCTAGGACACCTTGTGTCTCTCCATCTCTCTCTCTCTCTCTCTCTCTCTCTCTCTCTTTCGCTTTCCCTCTCACTTTTCTCTTGGCTGTCTATCATTTCTTTCTCTCTGTCTTTCTCTTTCTCTTTCTCCCGATCCCTCATCTCTCTCTCTCTCCCTCCCTATCTCTCTCTCTTACTCTCTCTCTGTCTCTCTCCTCTCCCCCCCCCCCCCTACCCTGCTTCCCTCATCTCCCACCAGACTACAATCAGCAAAGTGTCCCAGCATCCCAGGCCTCTTCGGAACAGAGGGCACTTCCTGCCTTTGGCCAGACCTCAGCAACCAAGTAAAGAGTGCAGGGTCCTGAACAAAGACAGTGTAGGATCACTGAATCAGCGTTATCCCCTTCCCCTTGGCACCCTGGGCTTGGCACGCTGTGGCGCGTCGCGCTTGGCTGCTGCCCACCGCCCTCAGCGCCCGACGAACATGAATTAACGTCACTTCCGGCTCTTGTCAAAGTTGCCAGTGGTCTAAAAGATGTAGAGTTTGAAACAGCTTGGCGTCGTAGTCCGTTCATTGTTAGCGTGTCTGCTTCCTCTCTCTCTCTCTCTCTCTCTCTCTCTCCTCTCTCTCTCGCTCTCTGTGTGTGTGTGTGTGTGTGTGTGTGTGTGTTGTGTGTGTGTGTGCGTGTGTGTGCGTGCGTGCGTTGTGTATGTGGTGTGTGTGTGTGTGTGTGTGTGCGTGCGCGCGGCGCGCGCTGTAGTGCGCATTTGTGTATGTTGTGGGAATGGTGTGTGTGGTGGGGAGGGAGGAGGTATGCGTGTTGTATGTTTGTATGCATGTGTGTGTGTGCATGCGTGTGTATGTAAGTGCGCGTGTGTGTCTGTGTAATGTGTCTGTATCTGTGTCCGTGTCTGTGTGCCCACGTGTGCAAGCACGTGTGTGTCTGTGTGTGTGTGTGTGCGTGTGTGTGTGTGTGTGTGTAGTTATTTGATTTTATCGTAGTTTGCCACGCATTGTTTTTTCCTTTTTATATTGTGTTTATTTGGTAGTGGGTTCCAGTCCAGTGTCTAGTTTGATTTGAAAACATGCTGTGATGACATCGTCTTGATGGCCTTCCTGGTCAACTTGAATTGCACCCTGCTGGAATCTCAGTTTCCATCGTGCCGGGTACTGAGTTTGACTTTGAAAGCAGCCAACTGGCATAGACTTGCACTATCGATTTGTACGTTGCTGGACGTTCAGTTTGCACCAGGCTGAAATCCGAGTCGCTCATTGTGTCCGACTTTTACAGTGTGTCGAGCTGGACTGTCATTTTCCGTCATCTTGGAGGATGAGTTGGGGTTTGTGCTATGCTTACACCGCTTGTGACTTTTTACAGTGTGCCGAGCTGTGCCGTGCTTACACTGCTTTAGACTTTTACAGTGTGCCGAGCTGTGCCATGCTTTACACTGCTTTAGACTTTTACAGTGTGCCGAGCTGTGCCGCGCTTACGCTGCTTGAGACTTTCCGCCAGCTTTTTCTTTTGGACCAGATCGCGTCATGTTGGACTTTCCGTTTCCGTTTTGGTGAATTTTCAGTTTGCGTTGTGTGGAACTTTCACTTTGGGGAAGTGAGGCTTAGGACTGGCCCTGCCTGATGTATAGGATCAACTTCCCCCAATACTGGCCCTGCCTGATGCATAAGATCAACTTCCCCCAATACTGGCCCTACCCGATGCATAAGATCAACTTCCCCCAATACTGGCCCTACCTGATGCATAAGATCATTTCCCCCAATACTGGCCCTACCTGATGCATAAGATCATTCCCTCCAATACTGGCCCTGCCCGATGCATAAGATCGATTCCCTCCAGTACTGGCCTTACCTGATGCATAAGATCATTTCCCTCCAATACTGGCCCTGCTGATGCATAAGATCGTTTCCCTTCAATACTGGCCCCACCTGACGCATAAGATCATTTCCCTCCATACTGGCCCTGCCGGGTGCATAAGATCAATTTCCTCCAATACTGGCCCTGCCTGATGCATAAGATCATTTCCCTCCAATACTGGCCCTGCCTGGTGCATAAGATCATTTCCCTCCAATACTGGCCCTGCCTGATGCATAAGATCATTTCCCTCCAATACTGGCCCTGCCTGATGCATAAGATCAATTTCCTCCAATACTGGCCCTGCCTAGTGCATAAGATCATTCCCTCCATACTGGCCCTGCCTGGTGCATAAGATCATTTCCCTCCAATACTGGCCCTGCCTGATGCATAAGATCAATTTCCTCCAATACTGGCCCTGCCTGATGCATAAGATCATTTCCCTCCAATACTGGCCCTGCCTGATGCATAAGATCATTTCCCTCCAATACTGGCCCTGCCTGGTGCATAAGATCAATTTCCTCCAATACTGGCCCCTGCCTGATGCATACATAAGATCATTTCCCTCCAATACTGGCCGTGCCTGGTGCATAAGATCATTTCCCTCCAATACTGGCCCTGCCTGTGCATAATATCAATTTCCCTCAATACTGGCCCTGCCTGGTGCATAAGATCAATTTCCTCCAATACTGGCCCTGCGGGTGCATAAGATCATTCCCTCCAATACTGGCCGTGCCCGATGCATAAGATCATTTCCCTCCAATGTTGTAGGTCGGCAGGATAGCAGAATGAGTGCTTGAAAGGCGAAACAAAGCTAAGCAACCAAGCAGGCAATTGAGCAGCCAGCCAGACTAACGACCAATGAATCAGCCAACCAGCTAGCCATTCAACCAACCCAGCAGTCAGCCACGCAGCTATTCAAACAACTGACCTACCAACAAACCTACAAAACACCAAGCGAAGCAAATGAACTCATCGGCCAAGAAATCCACCAGCCAAGCAACCAAGCAGGCAAAAACAAACTACAAAACCAAACCAAACCAAACAAAACCAAGCAACTGCACAGCCAACCAATCATCTGACAAATCAACCAGACAATCGACGAATCGAACACACACACACAAACACACACACACACACACACACACACACACCACACACACACACACACACACACTATCACTACCACCACCACCACCACCACCACCCGCCCACACCACCACCACCACCACCACCCACCACCACCACCACCACCACCATGGCACCTACTTCTGTTGCCTGTTCATACCATCCTCCACTAAAAGACCTGTCAAGAGGCTAAGAAGCCCAGCTTGCCAGCGGCTGATGTAGTGGGCGGTTGATGGCAAAGGGGAAGTAATCCCACGCCGTCATCCACAGCTGTCCACTATATCACCATGGTCCACTACACAACCCAGGCTACATCCTGTCTTCTGCTGCTCGTTACCTGAAAGAAGGGGGGGGGGGGGGGGGGGGGGATAGGAGAAAGTGGGTGGAGGGTGAGTGGGGGTGGGAACGCAGGCACCGTGGGTGGTTGGAAGAGGGGGTGGAAATGGCACGGACGGGTTGGGGTGGGGGGGGGGGGGCAAAGGAGATGGAGGGACGGGGTGGGAGCGGGAAGAGGAAGAAGCAACGAGATGGGAACATGTGTATTCGTGGTGTTGGGATTTATGTGCGTTCTTTGGTGGCGGTTGAGAGAGAGAGAGAGGAGGGGGGGGGGGGAGGAGAGAAAGAGAACACAGAAGAGAGAGAGCGAGAGAGAGAGAGAGAGAGAGAGAGAAAAGAAAGAGAGAGAGAGAGATAGGGAAGAGAGAGGGGGGAGACATTTTGTTGTGTGTGTTGCCTGGTTAGTTGCCTAAGTAGTTGTCTGGTTGGGTGGTTTTCATGGAACATCTGACAAGCATAGAAATGATCACCCCCAGCAAATACTTGCCCCGAAACTACTCTACAATGTTCATCAGAGCTGATTCCGTCCCACATTTGAAGTCTCCAGACAAATGTCAAAACAATTGCCAAGGACACTACCCTGTCGTCAGATTGGGTTGAAACGATTCAGACTGTAAGAAAGGGGAGGAGTAGGAACATACTTGTTAAAAAAGAAATGAAGACAGAGATAAGACAACTCAAAAACTACAGGATGTAAAAAGAAACAGCAAGACGATCCTGTTGAATTGAATATGCTTGCTTTTGTTCAGGGGGCATTTGCATGCATGATGTGAGACATAAACACTTTACGCAGACTCCACGAAAGCCTTGTTCAGAGATGCCCCACCTGGTGTGATCTTGACATTCTGAAAGAGATCAACATTTTTCCTCTGGTCTAAAATTTTTACAGATAATAATTTCTGAAATCAAATTCCTGGGTTTGTTTTTAGGTGTATTTTAAAAAGGGTTGTGTGATTGACTTTTCTCCCTTTTCTTTTTGAATGACTTGCGAGTTGACTTGAACGTGGTGATAGCCCTGATACGGCCCTTTGCGGTCGGCTGGGCTATAAGCAACATTCACGTGCCGTACACGTCAGCTGTGACTGAAATTGTTTGGTGGTGCTGAATCAGATGGCTGGACTATGACGGCCATATCTCTGGCTCAGAGGGTGCTGCACATCTTTGGCGACAGACACAGCACACATTGCGTATCTCGATTCTTAGTTTGCGCATCTCTCTCTCCCTCTGTCTCACTGTCTGTCTGTCTGTCTGTCTGTGCTGATCTGTCTGTCTGTCTGTCTGTCTGTCCGTCTCTGTCTTCTCTCTCTCCTCTCTCTCTCTCGTCTCTCTCTCTCTGTATGTTCCATTACGTTGTTTGTTGGCGTGTTTTGTCTGTGTGTCTTCTTCTTTGCCAGAGTAACACCGCCTTATTGAGATCAAATTGAGAGGAGAGAGAGAGAGAGAGAGAGAGGAGAGAGAGAGAGAGTGAGAGAGGAGAGAGAGAGGAGACGCGAGAGAGAGAGAGAATCATGCGTATGTGCGTTCTTGTGAGAATGTTGTTTGCATTTGCTAATGTTATGGGACATGCATACGAGGGATTAAGATTCGTTGCAAATATCACCTTGCCCAAAATGTTCTGCGATTCTCCTGCATAATGGAATTTGTTTATTTTAAACGATGGTTTGTTTGTTTGCTTGGTTTTTTTGTTTATTTGGTTGGAAGAAAGGTGACGAGCCCTGCCACAGAACGGAAGGGCCAGCGAGTCCAGGGGATGGGGTGGGGGGGGTGGGGGGGGGGGGGGTGGGGGGTCAGGGGGCGAGACGTAGGGGGAGTGGTTATGATGTCATTGACCTGGATAAGCCTGAATCGTGGCGATGGCGATTGACGTGAGTAACAGCCGTGCCTGATATGAATGATTCGTCGTCCTAGTTTTCACTCTGATCCCCCTTTTGTTCCCCCCTTACTCCCTGCGTCATCCCTCACGCTCCACCATCCTTTCCCCCAACCCCCATCCCCCCACACGTGCACAGTCTTGTGCAACAGCCCGCCAAAAACCCTGACCCGTCAATCAGAGTGTGTGTGGGTGGCCCCCCCCCCCCCCCTTGAGATCGTTGGGTCAGTGCTTGTGAGCAGGGAGTTTTCAAAGGCGACACATCGTTGGAGAGTTTGTAAACCTGCAACGCGCCCCAAACTTAATAAGCATTGGCGGTTTTTACTGCCTTCTTTTTTTTCATGTGTTGTTCTGGTGGTACTGGTGTGATGCCGGGTAAGCCCCCCCTAGTCCCATCCCCTTACGAGGGATATTTGTCGTTCAGTGCCAGTCAATTTTACATAGTGGTCCCTCAGAGAGACAGACAGACAGAACGACAGACAAAAGAGGCATCAGGAGAGAGAGAGAGAGGAGGGGGGGGGGTGAAGAGCGAGAGAAAGAGAGAGAGACAGACGAGACAGAGACAGAGCAGAGATGGGGGGGATAGAGACAGCGAGCCGCGACAGAGAGCAAGAGAGAGATTGCGAGAGAGAAAGACAGATTGTGAGAGACAGACAGAGGGGGGCGGCTCGAGATGAGGAGAGCTGAGAGCGAGAGAGAAGAGAGAGCGAGAGGAGAGAGAGCGAGAGAGAGAGATTGAGAGCCCGACAGAGACCGAGAGATAGAGAAGAGA
This sequence comes from Conus betulinus, assembly GCA_016801955.1. Classification (NCBI taxonomy): domain Eukaryota; kingdom Metazoa; phylum Mollusca; class Gastropoda; order Neogastropoda; family Conidae; genus Conus; species Conus betulinus. The sequence continues at coordinate 593 of JADBJO010026454.1, read as the reverse complement.
GAGAGATGAGAGAGACAGAGACAGAGAGAGAGGAGAGAGAGAGTGGAAGGATAGGCAGACTGCAGTCCGAGGGAAAGGAGTGTAACGACAGGTACAGCGGGGAGCAACGCAGGAGAACATCAACAACAGGAGACGCCAAGAACAAGAGAGAAACACGAAGTCCTTCCATCAGCCAGACACGCACAACACCAAACCCACCACTACACCACGGCACCACAACAACAACCCACAACAACAACAACCAGCAACAGCAGTACCCCACTAGAACTCCATTAGACCAGGGAAGAATCGTGAGGCGCGGCAGCCGCCAATACCGCCAAGATCGTGTTTCGGCCCGACTCCCCCCCTTTCTCGGGAACTCACCGGGCCTTCTTGTTCCCGGTTTTGCAGCTGGCCGCCGCCGTCCCTCGGCCTGTGGTCACCGACCTGGCCACACCCCCCCCCAACCCCGGCAGGTGTTGCTGCACTGTGGGGTCTTCTGTGGACTATGCTTGTGTGTTCTCGTGTTTGTTTTGTATTTGTTGTTGATTTTTTAGGTTGTTTCTGGGGGGAGGGAGAGGGGTGGGTGAGGGTGGGGGTCGGGGGTGGTTGTG
>JADBJO010026453.1:0-12500 GCA_016801955.1 Conus betulinus | reverse complement strand
TAAACAGCACCACTCTATACAGTCTTCAGTCAGCACCACTGTCTACAGTCTTTAAACAGCACCACTCTATACAGTCTTCAGTCAGAACCACTGTATACAGTCTTCCAACACTATACAATACTCAGTCAGCACCACTGTATACAGTCTTCCAACTCTGTACAGTGTTCAGTCAGCGCCACTCAATACCGCCTTCACTCGGCACCACTCTGTACAGTCGTCAGTCAGCACCACTCTATACAGTCTTCACTAAGCACCACTCTACACAGTCTTCAGTCAGCACCACTCTATACAGTCTTCACTAAGCACCACTCTACACAGTCTTCAGTCAGCACCACTCTATACAGTCTCCAGTCAGCACCACTCTATACAGTCACCAGTCAGCACCACTCTATACAGTCTTCAGTCAGCACCACTCTATACAGTCTCCAGTCAGCACCACTCTATACAGTCTTCAGTCAGCACCACTCTATACAGTCTTCAGTCTGCACGACGGTAGAGAGTCTTCAGTCAGCACCACTCTATATAGTCTTCACTAAGCACCACCCTGTACAATCTTCAGTCAGCACCACTCTATATAGTCTTTAGTCAGCACCACTCTATACAGTCTTCGGTCAGCAACCCTCTATACAGTCTTCAGTCAGCACCACTCTATACAGTCTTCCAACTCCATAAGTCTCCAGTCAGCACCACTCTGTACAGTCTCCACTCAGCACCACTCTATACAGTCTTCACTCAGCACCACTCTATACAGTCGTCAGTCAACACGACCGTAGAGAGTCTTCAGTCAGCACCACTCTATACAGAATTCAGTCAGCACCACTCTATACAGTCTTCACTCAGCACCACTCTACAGTCGTCAGTCAACACGACCGTAGAGAGTCTTCAGTCAGCATCACTCTATACAGAATTCAGTCAGCACCACTCTGTACAGTATTCAGTCAGCATCACTCTGTACAGTCTCAGAAAGCACCACTCTATACAGTCTTCAGTCAGCACCACTCTCTACAGTCTACAGTCAGCACCACTCTATGCAGTATTCAGTCAGCACCATTCTATACAGTCTTCAGTCAGCACCACCCTATACAGTCTTCAGTCAGCACCACCCTATAGTCTTCAGTCAGCACCACCCTATACAGTCTTCAGTCAGCACCACCCTATACAGTCTTCACTAAGCACCACTCTACACAGTCTTCAGTCAACACCACTCTATACAGAATTCAGTCAGCACCACTCTATACAGTCTTCAGTCAGCACCACTCTGTACCGTCTTCAGTCAGCATCACTCTATACAGTCTTCCAACTCCATAAGTCTCCAGTCAGCAGCACCACTCTGTACAGTCTCCACTCAGCACCACTCTATACAGTCTTCACTCAGCACCACTCTATACAGTCGTCAGTCAACACGACCGTAGAGAGTCTTCAGTCAGCACCACTCTATACAGAATTCAGTCAGCACCACTCTATACAGTCTTCACTCAGCACCACTCTATACAGTCGTCAGTCAACACGACCGTAGAGAGTCTTCAGTCAGCATCACTCTATACAGAATTCAGTCAGCACCACTCTGTACAGTATTCAGTCAGCATCACTCTGTACAGTCTTCAGAAAGCACCACTCTGTACAGTCTTCAGTCAGCACCACTCTCTACAGTCTACAGTCAGCACCACTCTATGCAGTATTCAGTCAGCACCATTCTATACAGTCTTCAGTCAGCACCACCCTATACAGTCTTCAGTCAGCACCACCCTATAGTCTTCAGTCAGCACCACCCTATACAGTCTTCAGTCAGCACCACCCTATACAGTCTTCACTAAGCACCACTCTACACAGTCTTCAGTCAACACCACTCTATACAGAATTCAGTCAGCACCACTCTATACAGTCTTCAGTCAGCACCACTCTGTACCGTCTTCAGTCAGCATCACTCTGTAGTCTTCAGTCAGCACCACTCTCTACAGTCTTCAGTTAGCACCAATCTATACAGAATTCAGTGAGCACCATTCTATACAGTCTTCAGTCAGCACCACTCTATACACTCTTCAGTCAGCACCACTCTGTACAGTTTTCCAACTCTATACAGTCTCTCAGTCAGCACCACCTTTTGCAGGCTTCAGTCAGCATCACTCTATGCAGTCTTTAAACAGCACCACTCTATACAGTCTTTCAGTCAGCACCATTCTATACAGTCTTCAGTCAGCACCACTCTATACCGTCTTCAGTCAGCACCTCTCTCTATAGTCTTTAAACAGCACCTTTCTATACAGTCTTCAGTCAGCACCACACCTATACAGTCTTCAGTGAGCACCACTCTAAACAGTCTTCTTCAGTCAGCACCACTCTCTACCGTCTTCAGTCAGCACCACTTTATACCGTCTTTAGTCAGCACCACCCTATACAATCTTTAAACAGCACCACTGTATACAGTCTTCAGTCAGCACCACTCCATACAGTCTTCAGTCGGCATCACTCTATACAGTCTTCTTCAGTCAGCACCACTCTATACAGTCATCAGTCAGCACCACTCTCCACAGTCTTCAGTCAGCACCACTCTCTACAGTCTTCAGTCAGCACCACTCTCTACAGTCTTCCGTCAGTACCACTCTGTATGGTCATCAGTCAGCACCACTCTATACAATCTTCAGTCAGCACCACTCTATACAGTTTTTCAGTCAGCAACCCTCTATACAGTCTTCAGCCAGCGCCACTTTATACAGTCTTCAGTCAGCACGACCGTAAACAGTCTTCAGTCAGCACCACTCTATACAGTCTTCAGTCAGCACCACTGTATATAGTCTTCAGTCAGAACCACTCTGTACAATCTTCAGTCAGCACCACTCTATACAGTCTTCAGTCAGCACCACTCTCTATACAGTCTTCAGTCAGCACCACTCTGTACCGTCTTCAGTCAGCACCACTCTATACAGTCTTCAGTCAGCACCACTCTATACAGTCTTCAGTCAGCACCACTCTGTACCGTCTTCAGTCAGCACCACTCTGGACCGTCTTCAGTCAGCACCACTCTATACAGTCTTCAGTCAGCACCACTGTATACAGTCTTCAGTCAGCACCACTCTATATAGTCTTCAGTCAGAACCACTCTGTACAATCTTCAGTCAGCACCACTCTATACAGTCTTCAGTCAGCACCACTGTATACAGTCTTCAGTCAGCACCACTCTGTACCGTCTTCAGTCAGCACCACTCTATACAGTCTTCAGTCAGCACCACTGTATACAGTCTTCAGTCAGCACCACTCTGTACAAGTCTTCAGTCAGCACCACTCTGTACAGTCTTCAGTCAGTACCATTTTATACAGTCTTCAGTCAGCACCACTCTATATAGTTCTCAGTCAGCACCACAGTCAGTCAGCCCGACCTTATACAGCCTTCAGTCAGCCCGACCTTATACAGCCTTCAGTCAGCACGACCTTATACAGCCTTCAGTCAGCACGACTTTACACAGACTTCGGTCCGGGGGCAAAGGACGGATGTAAGAGGCGGTGGCTCAGGCCTTCCTGGCTGTGTGATGGGATGGGGCGGACGGGTGAAGCTGTGCTCCACGAGTCGTCCCAGGAGGCCGAGCAGCAGCGTTCAGGCTCCAGGGGGAGCCACGCCGCCCCCTCTTGCAAATCAACCCTCGTCTTCCTCGCCACTGTTTTGACATCTCTGTTTGTTCGCACTTTCTTTCGCTTTCCAGAGTCGGTGGGGTGGGGGTGGGATGGGGTGGGTGATAGCGATGGTTAAGGTGGTGATGGTGGTGAAGTGTATTAGGTGGGTGGGGGGGGGGGGGGGGGGTGGTGGATTGATGGAGAGGTAGAACGTGGAAGGTTGGGGCTGGGGGGAGAGATGGGGGGGGGGGGGAATTGACACGAGAGAGAGAGAGAGAGAGAGAGAGAGAGAGAGAGAGAGAGAGAGAGAGAGAGACGGGTATGTATTGTGGTGCGCACTCAAACATCGGAGTAGGCTTATGTAGGCCAGTAGTCTACAGTTGTTTTTAAAAAAAAGTTTGACCTACTTTGGAGGCCACTCAGTCAAGAACATTTTACCCAGTCCCTCTCTCTCTCTCTCTCTCCTCTCTCTCTCTCTCTCTCTCTCTCTCTCACCCACCATATTCCAGGTGCAACAGTTGTATACGAACCAGCTGGAAACAGTCCAGTATTCAAAGGTATAGCTCGTGGGACTGTAGGTTATGTTTGTTGCCGAAGACTTCAGGGGTGAGGGAGGGAGGGGGGGGGAAGAGATGGAGATGGCAGATAAGCCGAACAATGAGAGCGTGTGAGAGTCAGGGGCACAGAGAGAGAGAGAGAGATCCTCCCCCCCCCCCCCCCCCCCCCCCCCCCCCCCCCTTTTCAGTGGAGGAAGAGGGGCGCTCGCATGTGTGCTAGGTGTATTATCGAGTGGTTTCTATTACTATGACCATACTTAATAAATGATGAAAAATTGTAAAAAGAGGCATTATGCTGCCGTTATCGCTGCTGATGAATTTTGTAAACATTTACACATGTTTTAGTGCCACATAGACATGAACTGAATTATCTTTGTCTGTATGCATGCGTGAATCGGGGATAGGCGAATCGGGATTAGGTGAAACAGGGTAGGCGAATCGGGATTAGGTGAAACGGGGATAGGCGAATCTGGATTAGGGATTAGGTGAAACTGGGTTAGGCGAATCGGGGTTAGGTGAAACGGGGACTAGGCGAATCGGGATTAGGTGAATCGGGGATAGGCGAAACGTGATGAGGGCCAACAAAGCAGGAAGGCTGGGAAGGTCGCTTGCAGTACCGTGCGTTTATGAACACAGTACAGCAACCTTTGATGCTGACACGTAGTGCGTGGCAGTGGCAGGGTTCTTCGCCTAATAAATAACGGCACGACCTGCATACAGCGAGGTGCTCAGAATCCGAGACTGCCTGGATGTTGATGAGTGACGGAGAGAGAGAGAGAGAGAGAGAGAGAGAGAGAGAGAGAGAGAGAGAGAGAGAGAGGGAGGGAGAGAGAGAGGAGAGAGAGAGAGAGGGAGGAGAGGGAGGGAGAGGGAGAGGATCTGGGAGAGAGAGGGGGGGGGAGGGTAGACGGGATGACAAGGAAGGCGAAGGGGTGTTTCGGAGAAAGGACTGAAAGGGGGATAGAGAGAGGGGTGTCGGTGCAGCGGCGGCGGGGAGGGGGGGGGGGATTGGAGGGGGGGGGGATGAGTGGGGGGTGGAGGGGAGAGGGGGGAAGGAGGAAGAGAAAGAGGGAGAAGGTTGAGGATGGGATAGAAAATGGGGAGAGGAGGAGAGAGAGAGAGAGAGAGAGAGGGGGGGGGGCTGGGAGCTGTACTTCTTTGGCATGGGAAGAATGTTGTTTCACGTTGAGCGACAAGGGTGGAGGGTTGATGAGGCTGATGGAGGGGGGGGGGGAGGGGGGGAGGGGAGGATAGGTGGGTGGGCGGGAGATGATGTGGAACTGGGAGGAAGGTATGGGGAGGAGAGAGAGGGGGGAGAGAGATGAAAGGAAGGGGGACGAGGCGGTGGAACTTTTCAGTGTGGCGACGAGCACAGATGGGACCTATCGAGTCGGGCGGGGGGACTCGCCCAATAAAGCGAAGACAGTCGGAAAGAGTTGTCCTGTCAGTCACTCGCAGAGTTCGCTCCCCTATTTTAACTGGCCCAATATTTGTTCAACAGAGTCCGCGCCAAGCCAAAGCCAAAGCCAAGCCCTCCGCCTTCACCTGTGACGACACCCGAGAAAGAGATTAGCACGGGAAGAAGAAGAAAGAAAAAAAAAAAAAAAAAAGAAAAAGAAAAAGAAAGAAAAAAGAAAAAAAAAAAAAAGGAAAAATAGATAGAAAAAAAGAAAAACTTCTCTACGCACACCCAGTATCCACCCCCACATCCACCGCAGGTTGATATAAACCAACAGTGCCCCCCCCCCCCCCCCCCACGTCATTATACCGACAGAATGTTTAATGGAGGGGTCGGGGGTGGGGATGGGAAGAATTATTACAACTGGAGAGACAACAAAAAAAAAAAAAGAAAAAAAAAAAAAAAGAGGAAAGTGGCGGGGGGGGGGGGGGGGGGGGGGGGGGACAGTATGCATCAGGAATGTGTGGAAATAAGTGTGTGTGTGTGTGTGTGTGTTGTGTGTGGTGTGTGTGTGTGTGTGTGTGTGTGTGTGAGGGGTTAGTTGGGAGGGGGGTGAAGGTGGACAGAGGAGAGGTATTCAAAGAAAAAAAGGCACACCGTCAGCACACCGTTCTCTCCTCACTCATGCTCTCTCTCTCTCTCTCTCTCTCTCTCTCTCCCTCTCTCTCTCTCTCTCTCTCTGTCAAGCACATTCCCCAATCACAAACGCACGGCGACACACACACACACACGCATACACCCACACACATCACACATTCACACGCGCGCGTACACACACACACACACACATACACGCACGCTCGCGTACACACACACACACACACACACCACACACACACACACACACACACACACACACCACACACACACTGTCTCTCTCCTCTCTCTCTCTCTCTCTCTCTCTTCTCTCTCTCTCTCTCTCTCCTCTCTCTCTCTCTCTCTCCTCCCAGTCCTCTCTCTCCACACACACACTGCACGCACCCACACACACACACACCCCACACACACGCACACACCCCCTTCTCTCCCTCCCAGTCCAACACCACCAGATCAACCTCTCTCTGCTCGCCCCCCCCCCCCCCCCCCCCCATCCCCTTCCCTCTCGTAACCATGTGAAAGTTGTGAATCTGACCTTTTTTCTGTCTGTCTCTTATCTCCAGCCTCCCCCCCCCCCACCCCCCCCACCCCCACCCCCCCCCCACCTCCACCTTCCCCTTGACGCTGACAAACCCAACGCCATTCTGTTGTATTGCCCTACAATCGCTCTGGGTCCCTGTAAATGCTGTACCTTCCACCCCCCCCCCCCCACCCCCGCTTCCCCCCATCCTCTCACTCCGCTGATTTTAGTGCACTTCATCCCTCTACCCCCCCCCCCCCCCCCCCCCCCCCCCACCCCCCCCCCCCCCCCCCACCCCCACCTCCCCCATCATTCGCCTCATCTCGGCACATTGCAGTCTCGTGTTCCCTTGCTTAGCCCAGCTCTCTCTCTCTATTCGGTCCTGTTCGGCTCTCACCCCCCCCCTCCCTCCCTCCCTCCCTCCCGCCCTTCACACATATTCCAACCTTCCCGTAGCTCTCTCTCTCTCTCTCTCTCTCTCTCTCTCTCTCTCTCTCTCTCTCTCCCAATCTGTGTCTGAGCGTGATCTAGTCGCGCCTCCTGCTCTGTTCGCCATCTGTGCTCGTTGATCTTGCTCTGTGCACTGTGTGCCATGCACTGTGCACTTGCCTTGCCTTGTCTTGCCTTGGCTTGCCTTGCCAGTTGCCTTGCGCACCTGCCAGTTACTACCGTCGCCGTGCCCTCCTCGTGTGGAGGGAGGGGTTTGTTTGCCCCTGCCTCGTTGGCCTTGCTTGTTTGTTTGTGACATGTGCTCTTTGTTCCTTGTTTTTTTTCCCCCTCACTCTTTCTTTTCTTATGTTTTTGTTACTTCTTTTCTTCTTTTCTTACGTGCTTTTTTTTTCTTTTAACCTCATCCTATTTTCTTTTCGTTGGGCTCTTTTCTTTCTTTCCTCCTCCCTTTCTTTTCGTACTCCCAGTTCTTATAGATCTAGAACAGGGAGTACTTTACAAATGCTGTCTGTGTGTCTGTCCGTGGACAAAATATGTTCCACTCGCTCCAGACAAAACTTCGGGGCCGATCTTTCTGAAAGTTTGTAGGTATGTTCATAATGGGTCACGGATGATGCCTGATGTTTTATTTTTACCAGAAAAGCCGGTACTAACGGGTATAAACGGCCCAAAACGGTTTTTTTCTCTTTATGAATATCTCAGAAGTACTTGTATTCAAGATAAACTTTGCATCTTGTTCTTTCTGTAAGTAAAATTAAACGTTCTGCAGTTGTATTTTGTCCGTTTCGTAACGAATGTTAAAATGAGCGTGACTCGACATGTTGTTTTGTGTGTGATCGTGTTTTGCATTTCGCCTTCTTTCCCTTCATTTCTTCATTCTTTCTTTTCTTATTTTCTTTCCCTTCCTTCCTTCCTTTCTATGTTTTCTTCGTTTCATGGTTTGCTTTTTTTTTTTTCAGTTTCCATCTTTCTTTCATTCCATGCTGTCCCTCCACCCCCACCCCCTCCCTCCAGTGTCTTTGCAATCCTTTCTTTCTTTCTGTCACTCCTTCTTCCTTTCATCCTTCTTTTTTTCGTTCCTTCCTTTTCCCTCGTCCTTTCTTCCATTTCCTTCTTTTTCATTCATGTTTTGTTTTTCGTCCTTTCCTTCTCCCCTTTCTTTTCCATCAGCCCGTGCCCTTCTGTTTCTCCCTCCTCCCGTCCCCCATTTTTTCTTTCCTCCTGTTTCTTCCTTCTTTCTGTTATTTTTTGCCCTTGTTCTTTCTTTTCCTCTCTTCCTGTCCTTTTCTTTCTTTAAAAAAATCGTTCTTACCCAAATGCCATAGGTTTTGTTTCGTTGCCCCAAAACGTTGGATTACGGTTTGAATTCCATGGCCGTTTTTTTTAACGCCTGACAAAACCTAATGAGGCACGGCCCCGCTGATGTTTTGAAGTTAATCCCCAATCCTGCGGTTTTTGTAAAAACAGTAATGAATGGAATTTCCTAGAGCTGGCGCCAGGGCCAAATTCGTCCCGCACTTTTTGAGACTATCATATTTGTGTTTCTGAAGCTGTGAAAACCTCTCCTATTTTTGCAAGCTTCCTTACAAAACCAATTCATCCCGACTTCCTGCCAACTTCAAAGTTGAAGGCAATCGCATGATTTAACTACCTTTGGTGAATGTATTGTTTTTTTTTTTCTAAATATGAAAAATACAGTTTATTACTTTTTTTTTTCAGGAATGTGAAAATTTTTTTTTTTCATGATGTGAATTTTGTTATTTGTCTACGACCCGTTGTTTTATTTTTTTGACGCCCGCTGTTCAAAACTCCCTGGTGTGGGGCTTCGACCCTGGGTTTGTTAAATGAATTCAAACAATAAACTCCTTTTTTAATCACCCTACACATTTTCTACCATGGTGATCAACAAACTGATTTTCCCCCCTTTCATCAGCCTTTACCATCCCCCTTCATGTTTTTTTTTCCCTCAGCTGTTTTTTTTTTTATTAAGACTTTTCGGCGCCAATTTTAATCAACAACCCCATAAATGGTTTGCCCGGGGGCTCGGGAATAGCTCAGTGGGTAAAGCGCCGACCTTTGTAATGCCTGTGTGTTTTGCGGGTTTCGACATCTTCACCCACCGAGGCCGTTTTGTTCCGATTACAGGGGGAAGTTTTTTTTTTTCCCCCTCGGACTTACACTTTTGGTTCTTGGAATCCCATTTCCCCCCATACCGTTTTTTTTTTTTTCCCTTCTAATTGATACCCTATAATTCGAAAGGTTTTTCCGTGGTGTGAACGCAACGCATAACAATTCTGCACTGACACGTCCCCCCCCAATCCCATCAACCATCTTTCGAAAGAGGGCCCCATGTTTTTTTGCTTTGTTTGGTATGGAGGACACGTTAACACGTACATGCCCCCCTCCCCCCCCGAAAGTTTTGTAGTTATTGCCCTTCCTTAATTGTGGGATAAAAAAAACAAGAACGGTCCCATACCCACAAACCATCCCTTTTTGTTTGGGCCGGAATGGTGATTAATCCTTTGCCTTCTATACAGGGAGTGTTCCCGCCCAGGAGTATCCACCTGCGTACCCGAAGAAGAAAGAAAGACAGCAAATGTTTTTTTTGTTTACTGGTCCCCAACGCCCTCAAATGGGTCCCCCTAAGAAGCACCACCCTATACAACTTTCTGTGCATTGCGACAACCTTGGACCCACTTCCCTTCCCACTAAGCAAATCCGATGCTGGTTTCTATCGGTATTTTTTTGTTTTTTTTGTTCCTTAACCAACTAGCGCCCTGCCCCATTCCACTACTGCTACTTTTAAAACAAACTTGTTCCTGACTACCAACAGCTTCCAAACATCCTGCCCCTGCCGATTTCAACGTCTATCGTTTAGCCAACCTTTTTCATCAACTGACTGTTTTCCACCTACTTTTTTTATTATTTTCCCCCAGCCTACAGTGTTTTGTTAAATTTTTTATCGACTTTGTCCATTTTTAGCAGCGCACCCCCCATCCTCCCCCTTTTTTTTGCCCTCTCCTTTTTTCTGTTATTCCGTCGGCTCACGTCAGTGTGAACTTAGCGTGCTATGCAGCATGCTACACAACCACATAACGGTCACACTTCATCCCTGCACGCATGCACGCAAGCACACCCACTACACACACATATCGACACACCACACACATCACAACACACATACTGCCATCGGCCCCACGGTGCCTGCACACACACACTACACACACACATACATTCGATCCCGGGGTATTCCCCTAGTCTCGATTCTCTAGATGTCTGCAGATAGGAAAAGAGGTGGAGGGTAGGCGGTGATCTACCTTAAACCTCACATGGGCATGGTGTGGAAAAAAAAAAAAATGACTAACAAGCTTTGATAAGTGACGACCCCTACCCTGTGAGCCACAGAGTAACACGGACACTTTTCAGGTTTCTGTAAGCTATCTCTTCACTAATAGAAAGCGCTTTTGGGCCGGGATAAGCTCAGTTGGTATAGCGCCGTACCTCGTTGCATCTTTCTGGGGTTGTGGTTCAGAATTTCGCGTAGAAGGGGTGTTTTTTCTTCCCACCTTCCGGGAGTTAACATTGTGTTCTGACTCATTTTCGCTTATTACTTCATTCCATTAGAAGGCAGACTACATATTCAAACCAAGGTTCCGTGGGTGAACGCTACTGCTACACGACGTCCAAATCCCATCACCGATTTTTCAAGCATCTCGAAGAGAAGGGCTCATTCTTTGGCCGTTGGTTATGGATGACACGCTCCACACATAGGCTATGGCACCTTTCCCCGAAGAATGAGTTGTGGGCTGCGCTTAATGTGCGGATCAAAAAAAACCGTCATTTACACTAGCAAAACTCCACTGCTCTGTCATAATACTATGTGCATTGTTCGCAGTAGATGATTTCAGTCCTGTCGCACGCAGATTAAAGAAAGAAAGTAAAAGAAAACAAGAAAGAAATCCTTTCATTTAGACACTGCGGTCAATCTATACCCCTGCCATGATCAGATATGTGGCCGCTGCCTGCTTCGGCTCCTTTCGTGAGGATTTCCTTGCTCTGTAATTCTGCCTCTCCGTTTGCGCTTTCTGTCTTCTGGCTGGCTGGCTGGCCTGGCTAAATAGACCTTCTTTCTTCATCTGTCTTCTCTTAGGTCTCATTCATTATGTTTGGTTTAGTGAGCGCGCGCGGCCCGCGCGCGTGTTTGTATATTATTATAGACTTTAGAATGAATACTTAGAGATCGCCTGTTCTGCGGACTAGAGACCAAGCTCCTAATGGCTCTGTATACACTTCGCACACTCGTTTAGCATCAACGCAGCTGCCTAGACCTGGGTAGTGCCACTGACTAGAGGCTGGCAGGCTGGCGCTCTACATTCAGTTGTTTTCCCGTGTCATCCAGATCCTATCGTTCAATATCGTTCGCCATCACAGTTTTTCCTTACTTCCTCAGTCTATCAATCTCCCTTCTTTCGCATATTCTTAGGCGCAGGTAGCGTGGCAGCTATGTGTAACCGTGTCATCCGGACGTAAACGGCTTGCCAAACTGTCCTTCTCTTCCGTTAAAATTTGGTGATAGGTTTTACGTGTGTGCAAAGATATATTAGCAGTATGTTTGGGCTCGCGCGCATGTGTTATGTTGTGTGTGTGTGTGTGGTTAGTTGTGGGTGTGTGGCTCGCTAGCGCGCGCGCCTGTGTAATGTGGGATGTGCAATTGACATGTGTGTTTTGTGGTTGTAGTGGTGTCAGTGTTCTTTTTTGTGTGTGAAGGGTGGGGGGGGTGGGAGTTGGGGGAGCAAGTGCTTTCATCCCCTGTTTTTCAGCAGTCTCTCTCAGGGAGCTGCCGCCCTTGCCGCCCCGTCTTTTGCTTTCTCTCATCTGTTTTTTCTCTATCTTTTCTGTCTCTGGCTTTCGCCTGTTTCCTTTTTTTCCATCTGTCCTGGCCCCTGTCCTCTTATGCCTCTGTTCTCTCGTTCATGTCCTCTGTGTGTCCTGTCCACCATGTCTTGTCGTGTCTGTCCTCATCCCTCTTCCTCTCCCTTCGCTCTTCCGTAGGCGCATCCTTTTCGTCCTCCTTCTCATCTTCGTGGACTCGTTAAGTTTCCCGTACTCTCCTCTCTCTCTTCCCTGTATGGCAGTAGAAACAGAATAACCATTATTATGTTCAGTCTGTCCTCATTCATATTCTTTTATCTCACTGAATCTGATTTCGGCTGTCGCGTTCCCTCCCGCTCATTCCCATTTCTTCCTCTCTGTCTCTGTGGACCTTACCTCTGGGCGTAGTGTGTGTGTGTGTGTGTGTGTGTGTGTGTGT
>JADBJO010026452.1:10000-17500 GCA_016801955.1 Conus betulinus | reverse complement strand
ACAACTTCAGCACCGTAATGACAGGAGGCAGCAACAGAAATCCTAGGCATCAGTTGCCTCAGGTCACAGCCAAGGGTAACTTATTACATCTAGAACATATGTGAGGTCAGAAGGAAATTGAAACAGACAAGAACAAATCAGAGGAGGAGGAATATGAAGATGTCAACTGCAATATCAGGGAAGAGACGAAAGAATCCGAGCAAAGATAGATTGATGAACAAAGTGAAGAAATAGAAAAAATCGATGATCAGCAATACCACCATAAAAACCTTCCAAATCGCGAAAGGCAATGTGAGCATCATCCAAGACAAAGCCGGCGAATCCCCCACATGAAAAGGAGACCGTAAGTTAAGTTGGATGGAGTACTGCTCTGAGCTCTACAACTACCTGAGTGTAGGAGACCGCAGCGCACTGACCTACCAAGAGCTGTCAGATGAAAGTGACTTTCCTGTTCTCCACCTGGAGATTGAGGCGGCAGTCGGATACCAAGAGCTGTCAGATGAAAGTGACTTTCCTGTTCTCCACCTGGAGATTGAGGCGGCAGTCGTCGATACCAAGAGCTGTCAGATGAAAGTGACTTTCCTGTTCTCCACCTGGAGATTGAGGCGGCAGTCGGATACCAAGAGCTGTCAGATGAAAGTGACTTTCCTGTTCTCCACCTGGAGATTGAGGCGGCAGTCAGATACCAAGAGCTGTCAGATGAAAGTGACTTTCCTGTTCTCCACCCGGAGATTGAGGCGGCAGTCAGATACCAAGAGCTGTCAGATGAAAGTGACTTTCCTGTTCTCCACCTGGAGATTGAGGCGGCAGTCAGGACTCTCAACTGCGGCAAAGCAACAGGTGTGGAAACATCTTATCTGAACTTACGACTCACGGAGGATAGCCAGTAATTGAAGTCCTGCATGCTATCTGCAGCAAGATACGGAGACTGGCGAGTGGCCTTCACCATGGACTCCATCACTCATCATCACTTCCAAAAAAAAAAGCAACCACCAGCCATGCCGAAAACCACTGCACCATGAGCCTCATCAGTCATGCCAGCAAAGTAAGGTGAGGTAAGGTAGTGTTGTTCGTAGTAGCCCAGCCGACCGCCAAAAGCGTCATATCAGAGCTGTCACCATGCCAGCAAAGTCATGCTTAGGACAATCCTGAGCAGACTGTGACCACAGGCAGAAAAGATCATCACAGAGTAGCGGGGCAGGATTCTGCCATGGCAGAAAGACCATAGAGCAGATCTTGAAATGGGAATTCTCTGTGAAAACATTTTCAGCACCAGAGGGTCTTGTAACACAATCTTTGCAGACTTAAAAAAGCCTTTGACAGAGTATTGCATGAAGCAGTCTGTTCAACAAGGAGGACGTTTAACATCAGCAGTAAGCTCATCTACACTATCAAACAGTTTTACACTAAAGCAGAAGCGCAGTTCTGTTCAAATCACAGAGGAGAGGTTTCCACACCTAAGTCAGAGTGTGCCCAAGGCTGCCTGCTGTCTCCTACCCTATTTCACATCTTTCTGGAGGACATCATGAATCATGCACCGGAAGACCACGGGAGCATCATCACTATCGACCGCAGGACTTCTGTTTTTCAGATGATGTTGATGGTTTAGCAGGCGAACGAGAATCCGACAACCTTGTACAAAAGCTTGACGATGCCTCGGCTAAATACGCAATGGAAATCAACATCGACAAATCTAATCTGATGTCTAACAATAGAACTACAGGTAGAGACCTTACCAGACAGTGGCAGAGGCTAGCAACAGTCAGCCATTTTAACTATCTCGGTGCAATCGTTAATGATGAGGGCTCAAAGGCAGCAGTGCCAGCCAGAACTGCCTAAACGACGTCAGCACTTGCAAGGCTCAAGACAATATGGAGAGACATGTAGATTATCATAAAGCACAAAATCAGTCTGCCCTTGTCATCTCCATTTTCCTCTGTGCATGCCAGTCATTGACCCTCACTCAGTTATGACGATGTTTTAAAAAAAATCAATCGAAATAGTAGTAAAAAAAAAAATGATCCCAAAATGTAATGGTTCTAAAATGAGTCTGTGAAGTTTTTTTTTTTCAGGGCTCTGACGTAATTATAAAAATGATGAATTTCAATCGAATGTCTTAAGCATCAACGGATATATGCGCCCACAGTATACGTGCAACACCTATAAGATAATTAGTTCAGATGTAACTATAAGGCTGGCTCTTGCAGGAAAATGCCTCTGAAAAAACGACCAAAAGCACGTCAGAACCAGACTTTCACACACAAAAAAGTAAGAAGGTCACACTTCAAGGCCAAAAGTTCGGACACCGACTCTTAATTTCTTGACTTACTGTGAAATATTGAGATTTTTTTTTTTTTTAATCTACATTCAGAAATTTCGGAGAAATAGCCCGAACACTTTGGACATCTATTGTAAGTAAACCAGTCAACCAACGTTTGGAAAAGCAGGAGAAACAGGCTTTGAAACTATGTCCATCTGTCCCAGAGAAAACCCTCAAACCTACCTTCAGAAATCCCGGAGAAACAACCCTTGGCATGGTGTTCATATATATATCACAAGAAATCAGTCAACCAATGGTAAGGAATACCAGGCAAATAACCCGAGAAACTGTGCCCATCTATTACATGTAAACCAAACTACATTTAGAAATTTAGGTTTTAAAAAAAGGTTTCTCTTTCATTCCAAAATATTGAATTTAAAGTTCATAGAACATAATATCCGAAGACTAAACACATACAAAAAAGAAACAGCAAGAGACCAAGAAGCAATAAAGAAGGATATTTCCAACACTTCTATACACCCATTCCACACCGTGCATGTGTGTGTGTGTTGTGTATGTGTGTGTGTGTGTGTGTTGGGGTTCATGAGTCTAGGAGATTAAAGGCAGCCTCAACAGCAGACCATAAACAAAATTTGAAGTTTCACACCTTTTACTTTTCACATCGGAAATGGTAGGAAACAGCCTGCTGCGATGCACGGAAACAGTGCACATACACACGCGGTTCTCAACCCCAAGTCGGAACCGGAAGTGCGCCTCGCTTGAGAAATACTACTTCGCCTTCAGCAGACGACAAGGCCAACTTGCTACTGACAGTGCGACTTTAAACTCTGGCTGGAGACAGACCAAAGCTGCATGCTCAAGTTCTTGACGGCACATGACACATCTTCCACTGAAGCAGAGAAGGACACTGGTCACAACAGCCCCTCCTCTGGACGAACGCCAGGCTACCCAGCTCTCTCCAGCGTCATCAACGGTCCAGGCGAAGGACTCTCCACCGTTACGTCTGACTGTTCCAGGCGCAGCTTGCAGCCAGGCAGGCGACTTCCGTGGCATGTCACCCACTGACTATCCAGAAGTGGCGTGTGACCAAGCTCCTCTTCCGGACGCGATCTTCCTGTCCCCAAACGGCCTTCCAGCGCCTTCTGGGTGAGCCTATAAAGCGTGTGTGTAAGAGAGTATGCGTATGTTCGAAGTGGGAACAGCGTTGAATAGCACAACTGGGCAACCTTCGAAGTGTAAGATAAAACATTTTAAACCAAAGACTGGGAATACGTGGGATGCCTAGTCAGCCTGGTACACAAGAGAAAAAAAGATTTCCAAACTCCTACCCTTCCGTTCAAACTTCTACTAAATCCCCGAGGAGAGGTGGGTAATTACAAATTCGTGACAAAGGCAAGGAAGTGAAAGAAAAAGAGAAAATGGAGAGAATGAAAAAAAAAAAAAGGTGAAAGCGATGTTAAGAGAAACGGGAAGGAAAGAAGAAAATTGATGACCCCACCCTGGTCTCTCAGGCGCTCACGCACTCCACCAGTGATGATGACCTGACACTGTGGGTTGCAAAGTCTCCCAGGCTGGGAGATGGAATGTCTTCACATCCCTGAGGGATAATATGGAAGCTTCCTTCAGTTCCGATACAGACAGACTGACGGTGGCGTAAATCCGTATTTGGGGAATGGCATCTCGGGGGAGGAGTGACAGAAGGAGGAGGGTGAAAGTTCACTCTCGCTCACATTCATTCTCCATATTCTCCTAGAGACACGCAAGAAGATAGCAAGACTTGGCCTCCCTCCAGCTTTAAACACCTGGACATTAGTATGTGGCAATTCGTATGTGTCGCCATTTAAAATTTGCTTTATTGGTCTCCGCGGAAGGGAGAAAAATACGATCACAAAAAAGCAAAGAAATTAATGAACACAGGATGGGCATACACAGGGCCGTTCCTACAAAACTTGCACATTAGCACTTTTCTGCCCATTGAGTGAAAAGAGAAAAGGGAAATAGGATACCTCATTAAAAGTCCTCCCGTCAAGGGAAAATGCTGGCCTCCTTCAAACCACCAACATGAGTTTCACTTTACTTTCCAAGGTGCACGGAGATTGGGGGGGGGGGGGGGGGATGAATGGATGGGGGATGTGGTGGGGATTGGAGGAGGTGGAGAATATAAGAAAATGAAAATATTTATAAAGAAATCATTCGCATTGTTTACGCTTCAGAACATTGGCTGGTACGAAAACACACTGACCAGCATTAAACTACAAGTAACTTTACAGAACTACTCTGCAATCTCAAAATTCAGTTACTCAACGGAAACCAAATGCTAATATGACGCTCCTTTCTATCTTTCCTAACCCCAAAGTATCATGCTCACCTCAACAGTCAGTAAAACGTGGAGCTAGGGAGGAGGAGTAGTGATGTCTCCCACAGTTCTCCCCCACCCTTCAGGTAGGGTTAGTGTCCGCCACTCCTGATTCCACAGTTCTCCCCCACCCTTCAGGTAGGGTTGGTGTCCACCACTCCTGATTCCATAGTTCTCCCACCCTTCAGGTAGGGTTAGTGTCCTCCACTCCTGATTCCACAGTTCTCCCCACCCTTCAGTAGGGTTAGTGTCCACCACTCCTGATTCCACAGTTCTCCCCCACCCTTCAGGTAGGGTTAGTGTCCACCACTCCTGGTTCCATAGTTTCTCCCCACCCTTCAGGTAGGGTTAGTGTCCGCCCACTCCTGATTCCACAGTTCTCCCCACCCTTCAGGTAGGGTTAGTGTCCGCCACTCCTGATTCCACAGTTCTCCCCCCACCCTTCAGGTAGGGTTAGTGTCCACCACTCCTGATTCCACAGTTCTCCCCACCCTTCAGGTAGGGTTGGTGTCCACCACTCCTGATTCCACAGTTCTCCCCACCCTTCAGGTAGGGTTGGTGTCCTCCACTCCTGATTCCACAGTTCTCCCCCCCCACCCTTCAGGTAGGGTTTGTGTCCACCACTCCTGATTCCACAGTTCTCCCCACCCATCGGGCAAGTAGAAGCCACCTCGGTCTGTTGGTCGGAAACCCTACGAAGTCTGCGTCTCACAGTGGGGGAGATGTTCTTTCAGCGGGTGACCTACAGGCACCACCACTTCAACAGAAAAGCGTGACTGGCACTGGCCAGCGAAGGCCCCCTGAAAGCTTACGATAGTATCAGCGGGTTAGGACCAGGGAGAGGCGACCTCTCTGCACTCTCTTCGATTTCTCAGTGCACTCCATTCCTATGCATACGCTTTTTAACTTCTTATGTCCCCAACCCTCCTTTCCACCCCCCTAATTGGACTGGGCCAACTTGCTGAACGAGTTCATCCTTAGCGGAAAAGGGGAAAACTGAACATGCAACGTTGAGACCCCACGTGGAGGAGGACCAAATGCTGAGCAAACAGCACAGCGGTAAGCGCGTGCTGCACGAACTGCCTTCCAGCTGCGTGGACCGCTCACTCCACACTCACCCTTCCACGTGAGAAAGGGGTGAGACAAGTTGGAATTTTAATAGCCATGTTCACAGAAAAAGAGCCGTTTACAACAACAACAACAACAACAAAAAAAAATGTTCATAGCTGTTCAAACATTCGCTGGCAAGCTAGATCCATCTCTCTCTCTCTCTCTCTCTCTCTCTCTCTCTCTCTCTCTCTCTCTCTCTCAATTTCTCTCTCTCTCTCTCTCTCTCTCTCTCTCTCTCTCTCTCTCTCTCTCTCTCTCTCTCTCTCTCTCTCTAAGTATACATGTGAAAATCTTTAAGAGAGAGAGAGAGAGTACAGTCCCGCATACTACCCCTTTTTTACTTACATACCACCCCTCCCCCCCCCCCCCCCCCCCCCCCCCAACACACACACACACACCTTTTCCAAGTTTTCTCTTTCATTTCCAAGTGTAATATACATGGCTGCACCCATGGATCTTTAAAAAAAAAAAAAAAAACGCCAGGGAACAGACAGGGAAGAGACATATCTTGGTCAAGTTTGTTTGACAAAAGTTCTCACAGAAAAAAGGAGCTACACGATATCGAAGGTCGCAGTAACATTTACCTCAATGACGACTTGAGTGCTGTCAAGTCCGAGTTACTGGCCTTGACTAAGAAATGCATGACTTTGTGTGTGTGGACACGGGATGTCCAAATCCATGGCTTTGTGTGTGGACAAGGGATGTCCAAATCCATGGCTTTGTGTGTGGACAAGGATGTCCAAAATCCATGGCTTTGTGTGTGGACAAGGGATGTCAAAAAAATGCATGGCTTTGCGTGTGGACAAGGGATGTCAAAATGCATGGCTTTGTGTGTGGACAAGGGATGTCCGAATCCATGGCTTTGTGTGTGTGGACAAGGGATGCCAAAAATCCATGGCTTTGTGTGTGGACAAGGGATGTCCAAATCCATGGCACAAAGAAGACGCCTGCTGATGCTCAGGCTGAGCGCGGACAGAAACCATGCGTGGTGCAGACATCTGGCAACCCCTACAAGTTGGAGTGTGCAGTCAGTGAACTTCCATGGACTCAGGGTGGATGATGTGCTGGTCAGCTATGACTCTGGTTGCCCAGGAATGGTGACTTTACCTGTGTGTCCAAGGTAGGCCAACTTGCGTGTGTTAAACTGAATTTTCAGTCTCTGCTTTGCCGACAACTGTTCGTAAAAATTATGCATTCTATGGGAATCAGTGATGGCCATGCCATGGTGTAAAAAAAAAAAAAATATATATATATATATTGAATTATAAACAAAGCTTGCTCTTATGTCTCATATTGTAGAAATAAGGGGGTGATAAGCCTTCATATCTGCAGTGGTAGATGATTCTGCCTAACTGACAATATGTGCTTGAGTGGGTAAATGGGGAATAATAAATGTTTCTCAAAATGAACCTTCAGCAAGCTTATAGTCTCCGAAGCGGGAGACCAACTCCAATGGGGAGGAAGCTCACTAACATATAACTCCTGGTCAGATACCGATATTTCGAAACTGATTGTTTCTCCTCAGTGACCGCGGAAAGTGGTAATTTGACTCCTGTGCCTTTTCGCTTTTTAAGAAGAATGCTATACCAGAAAAAGGCTGGTGTGCAATACCGTAGTATGTTTGTTGAGTTTCCAAAAAACTAACCAAAGGTGCCACCCAAGAAGCAAAAGAAAATCACGAAAGAGCAAAACAAGCTATATTTTCTTGTGAAAAGTAGAAAATATAAAAAAGATAACCTCTTAAGACACAAGT
>JADBJO010026452.1:0-5000 GCA_016801955.1 Conus betulinus | reverse complement strand
CTTAAATTTAAACCCGATCTCTCTAAGAGCCACCCTATACTGACCGTCTCTATTGTCAATCGGATATTTTAAGAACACACGCTCGTTTTGCTTGGTTATATATAAATGTACATGTTTTTTTTTAATAAAAATTTATACACAATTATTAACTATTTAAAAATGGATCCTTTTAAATATAATGAAGATGTTACTTTACAACGCTGGACCGTTTTATAACCCCAAGTCGCTAGACTTTACTCTCCTAACCATCGCAGTTGATGAATCATATGGCTTCCAGTCAGACTTTTAAACCCCCTGCAAAAATACTCAAACCCTCCAATAAAAAGTGACAGACAACCGAAACTATGGTCAAGCAAGCCCATGATTTTTTTTTCCAGAACCAGTTAAAATTTTGCAATTTACTGCGCAACTACTGGCTGTGGTGTCTCATACGCAAACCATCTACACCACCCCAATCTCTTAGTAAGATCAGTTTATACTTTTCATGTTTACTATCAGTACAGACGCATACTAACTGAACTACAGGTGCCTCTCCCAAACGACCAATCCTTCTCTCCATTTAACAATCCAATGGACAATACTGCTTATGAACGAATCTGCAACGAATTTAACATCAAACCCTCGACTGACTTTAGACAAAAGTTAGACCGCAATCACGGCTTAGGCACCTTGTATTTGTGGGGGACCAAAAAGAGAATACAATTTTGACTACTGGCCTGACCACACCTCTTTTAAGCCTAACAAACAAGTTAGACTGGCGTCCATAGAACAGAAACACACCCTAATGCCTGGGCAACATTTATCTTAGATGAAAGTCAAGGCCTAACGATGCCTGGAGTCCAAAGGCTTAATGACTCCATAAGGACATACGTTTGGTGTCTCTTAGGAGCCCAAGCGCAGACCAAATCTAGCATAGTGGATCAGTCTACAGGCTTCGACGCAAGAAAAACAGTTTCTGGCCAATCTAGAAGACACCATTAATTCTGCTGTTGATTTGCCCTCCAGCATCGAAAGGTACCAGAACGTTCTTGTACACGCCAGGTCCAAGGTTGATTTTGTAGTAGGCCATGGATTATATATGTTGCCGTCTGACCTTAGACTACAGATTGGTATCATACAGAACTATAACAATGAAATCCTTATTGCCGGAGATGATCAAAACTTAGGGCACAATCAAAGTTTAAACACAAGGCCTGCTCCATCCATTCTAAAAAAAGCACCCAGCTCTGAAGGAAGCGACCCAACACCGCCCATTATAGAAAGCGACCCAACCCCATCAACCCCATCAGCACCATCAGAAAGCGACCCAGCACCGCCTGTTAATGTGCCTCACCCTGACAGACACACTAGTGAAAAGACAGCTCTTGTTGTGTTTTTAACTTTTACCGGACTGTCTGTACTTTACTTCACTAAAAATTAATCCAATAGCCAGCACCCCCAAAGTCCACAGATGGTCGGCCATATAGCCAGCCACTTTGCCTATAGTAGACAAAACCCAACTAACAACACTGCCTATTATGCCCGGCAGAGCATCAGCTGCTTTAGCCGCTAACTTCTTTAATAAGTTTGCCAGATGATGCAATTGTTTCTAATCCAGCTTCTTCCAGGTTGAGGCGTTGGAGGCGGTGCTGGCCCCGCTGTTGGTGCACTGCCCGTTAATGCATAAACCAGTGTAGAGATGGCAAACCCAACAGCCGTTAATATACTAACTATTGTAATCCCTGCTCTCTGAACAGAGTCCTTATTCTTTCTGCTAGTGTAGTGTTTTCGTAAAGGACTCTGTTTATAGTTTCTCTGATTCTGCTTATTTGTGATGCTAGCTGTGTTCGATTATTAGATAATGCTTCTAATCGGGCTGCCCTTTCTATCATTAAATCTTGTATTTTCTGCTGGATTCTAGCCTTTTCTTCTGGTCCCAGATTGTTGTCATCCGCATCAGCCAGATTATTTTTTTCTTCTTCTATTTGTCTATCCAGCTCACCAAGTTTTGCTATATTGCTTGTTCGTTCGCCTCTTATAGTCTGTAAAGCCTTATTAAGACCCATAATCTCACGCATGGGCAATGGAGAATCACCGATTGTTTTTAGTGCTGTCTCCTCATCAGTCTCCATAAAACTCGTTTCAATCTCTGCTATTAGTTCATCTGCTCTTTTACTTAATTCTTCAAGAGGGATGTTTTGCAATTCAGATTGTGATGGCACCTCTCTCTCTAAGTTTGTAAAGCACTAACAGCCTCGGTATTTTAACTCTCGCGTATAATGTAATTGTCTTTGCTCAATAATAGGGAGGTCTCGTTTAATTGTGCTTAGACTTAAAAACTGGGTTGGGTCCGCCTTTGTAGTAACTCTACACGACCTCTTGTACTGGTCTTTATATACAAATGATTATTTTCTTCCTCAAAATCGTTAGGATCAATTACTTCTGGTAGATCTTGTCCTATGCTTCTATAGAATGATTCAATTCTTTCTCGCAATAGTTCTTGACGCTGCCTAGGAAGTGAAGAACCTACTTCTTCAAGTTCTTCACGCAATGAAGGACTCGGTCTCTTTCTTCATCATCTTCTTCAATAGGATCGATTGCATCAAAATCTTCATCCATATTTATAATATTGTTTTATTTATTTTATAAAAAAATGAACTCATACGGTTGCGATCTTGACCCATACAGAAAAGCAAAAGAACCCATGGGCGTAAAGGGCATAAGGCAGACCGTGCTTGTTACAAATACTCCGTCAACAGTTCAGCCCGGGTCAGCTGTTAACAGTCAGTTTCCTGATCTTGGAGATAATGATGTTATAATGCCAGGCACAACTAAACTATCCTTCAAAATAGACATTAATTCAACAGACCCTAATGCCAGTGTTGTTGCGAACTTGGGCAGGGCCATCATTAAAGAAATAAAAATCAAACTGGAGGGCCGAGAAGTCTTTACGTTAAGCAACGCAGACATCTTTACACTCTACGCTGACCTATGGCTGCCTACAGAAGAAAGAAAAGACAAGGTTTACCAGGGCATCCAAGACGCCAACGGACTTAAACACCGGCTGAATGCGGAGGATGCAGAGTCTGACAACAAAGATGAGGCGGTAGCTCACGCATTTGGCAACAGATTTTGCATCCCTCTAGATTTTGAACTGTTAAAGACTCATCAGCCATACTACCAGGGCGCACTCAAAGACAAACTTGCTTACGAATTAAGATTGAGTGACAGCGATTCTGTCATTCTGTCTGAAGACCCTTTAGCCAGATACACAGTCAGTGACATCTCTCTTGAGAGTTGATGTTGTTACTAACCCCGAACTGGCCAGAACAGTCTTAACTCAGTATAAAAATAAGACGGTTGTTTATTTTGAACGAGTTGTGCACCACATTACAGAGATTAAAAAACAAGAAAGACACTGTTTGGAACATAGCACTCAGCTATTCTCTCAGGTCATTAAAAGGCGTCTTGTTGTTGTTTACAAAAGTCACAGAGCCCTTTCAAAGAAAGAGTGAAGCGTTTTTTAATCCAAAAATTGAGCACCTGTCTTGTAGTGTAGATGGCAAACCCATTCAGCTGTTTTCAGCCGGACTCTTGCCTCACCAACACTTCGATGAGATAAGAAAGTTGTTTGCTGGAGGAAGACAACACACATCCTACAGCCGATCTTGTGTGCAAGAAACTTCACCTTCATGATGTAAGACTCGAAGATTATCTAACAAGAAGTACGGCCTCTGGCTAGACTTCAGATCAACGTATGACAACAGATTGCATGGAAGCGGAAGAAAAATCGGGTCAGACGGCATAAACATACAGATTAGCAAAGAAGCCGAGGATAATGGCAGGTTACAAATGCACGTTTTTTGTGCTCTGTGATGCTCAATTAAACATTGTAGAAAACAGACTGGAAAATATAATCTATTAAAACCTATTAAAAAACAGATGGACAGGTTAAGCTTTTTGCCCAAAGACCCCCACTGTTCCTTATTTGTGGGGATTACCGGATGTGGGAAAACACAGTCTTTGTACTTGATTTGTTGCAAACGGTCTACAGGTTTTGTTACGAGCACATTGTTATATTCTGCACAACCATTAAGCATAATAAGTCTTACAAAGAAGAAAGTTTGTTTGGTCAGATGACAATGTATTTTTAGTTGACCCCAGTGATAACCTGAGCGACTGTTTAGAGTATTATTATAAGCTATTTGAGGGAACTGAAACACTGTTTATTATTGATGACTGTTCGGCCGAACGAGACATTGTTAAAAAAGGAAAACCCTGTCTAAGCTGGCCTTCAGCGGCCGGCACGCATTAGTTTCTGTTTGGCTTTTAACTCAAAAAATACAATGCTGTCTTAACAGATTTTAGATCCCAGTTAAAAAACAGTCTTCTTATTCTATACTAAGGACAAGGACAGCTTTGAAGACTGTTTGCGAGAAAACTATGTAATCAGGGACAAGGATGAACTAAAAAAAATAAAAGACCAGCTAGAAAAATCTAAACACGCTAAACTATGCTTACGGACTGATCCCCCAGTTCAGTATATTTGCTTAGCATGAATTATTTATTTTTTATTATAAAAATGTCTCGAGGGCCTGAATCAAAAGTGGAGCTTGCTCCCAAATGTGTTGCAGTAGAGCTAAAGGATCTAGCAGACACAGCCGAGTTTGATTTAATAGGAGAGGCAGGAAATATTTACGGATTTGAGTACACCGATGATGGTGTTTACAAACGAATAATAATTGAAGACAAGAAACGGCCCCAACATCCTAAACTTGAACAGATAAGAAACCTAACAGCAGACGATTACGGCAAACACGAATACAAACTTTATAGACGAGACAATAACTGGACGTTGCTCCCAGAGATTGACTGGGATATAAAGTTTGACTTGCTAAGCCCCAATGTATACTTTGATAAGAAAAACAATTTCAGGAAAGCTTTGAACGCTGGAGCCCTTCTTGTTAGCCCTCGTCCCAGGAACACAACAGAAAAGCAGATAGAAATAAAGCCATACGGAA
>JADBJO010026451.1:0-22516 GCA_016801955.1 Conus betulinus | reverse complement strand
AAAAAAATGACAAAACGAGAACAAAGACTGAGCTGTACACGAAATGACAAGAGTATTAGAAGGTTAGTGTGATGTGTTTGAAGAAAGACACCACAAAAAGCCAAAAGCAGGAGAAGGCATTTAGCAGATGAAGCAATCAAGCCTGGCTATTGATCTACATCTGGTGTTAAGAATCTTTGTATGACCTTCACGGGACTGCTGAATTTATCAAGATGTTGGGCTAATTATCTATCAAAAGCAAAGAGTTATTGTTATGTCAAGCACTTCATGAAACGGATCCAGGTGCATGAAACCACCAATGTCGTGATAAGGACAATGGAGTGCATCACAATTAAAGAATTTTACAATCTTGGCAATGTACCACTATCGCCGTCTCTTCTTATGTGTCAAAACAGCCGGTGAAATTTCAAAGGACACAATATGCCAGGCACTTAGGTCTATGAGGCATTGTGGACAACCTGTGACGACTAGCATCGGTGCTGTGGACACAATCAGCGAAGAGCGGACGCCAATCCTGCCCTCTGTAGCGTCTTTTAAGAAAGCATGCCTTCTTTCCCGGTACCATCCGCCAATGGAACCACGCTGTCTCAGAAAGAACGGTCGTCAACCTCCTAAACTGACCTCCTTCATTTCGAAAGTGACCAGGTCCTCCATGTTAATCTTTTTTTTCTTAAAGGACTAGAATTCGATAGTGCGAACTGCGACTACACGCAGCAATGTCCTTGGAGGTTTCTTGGGCACGTGTTTGGAGAAGCTGGCATCAAGCCAAGCCAGGACAAAATCTAGAACAAATCTGATCTGCTCTCCCCAACAAAAACGCTCTGAGTCTGCATCTCCGTCATGATGCATGTTCTGTGGTGCCCCACATATACAACAAGAAGGGCTGTGCATACTGCCCATTCGGAGCCTACCAAGGGATCCTGAAAACACTATCGCACTCCTCACAGAGAAAAAGTGGAGAACATCGGTCCAATATCCGTCAAGGAACTGGCTGACAGCCAGGCTGCTAACAACGACTGTAGCGCCTGAAACCCAGAGCGTCAGAGGTCCGCTGGGAAGAAAACTGTCTGCTGTATTTGGGTCCACCTCCGGCAACAGACAACATTTGTTGTGTGTGGACAGCTGAGAATACTCTGGCTATAATGTCGTGGGTCTTCTTTAATCCACCTCCAGCCGATACATGATTCCTATACTTGAAAAGGTATATTGGCTGAAATTTGGCATTCCCACAATTGTTTAAAAAAAAGGGCAAGTGGACCACCCTCAACAGCAATGGACTGTCACAGTTTTGCACTGGCCTGGGTATCAAGCACAGAAGATACCCCTTATGGCCCCATGCTTTAGGTAGAGGAACGATCATGCCATTAGGTTCTCTGCTGATGCAGAGAACAGAACTTTTTCATGAAAACTGAGTCTACGAAAAGAACATCAAGACAGCCGATACTCTAAACTTCGAACAGGAGGTATGTACAAATTCTCTTCATTAACTGTTAATCATCTCACTCCCCACGACCGCGTTTATCACCAGTTACTGACTCTCTTCACCAGAGAACCTGAGAACCAAAACGTCCTAAGGACACCACTCAGATGACAACACTCATACAACAGAGATGTCCTTGCAGAAAGCTACCCCCGATGGCACGTCATGCAACAACACAGCCTACGTTGAGACCTTCAGACATCAATAGTCGGTGATCTCATAAGGACAGTAAATCTCAAAAATCCAACACTCCATTAAGCCTTTCCTCTGGTAGCGACCAATAAGAGAAGGTTCAGATGATCAGGGCTCAGTGCAGCCCTCAGCGTGTCACCAGAAAAGCTTTTCAATCTCACTGGCATCATCGACTTGCAGACTGAATCTGATCCAAGTTGTGACCAAGCTGAGCCAGACAGGATTGCGCCTCAAACTCACACAGGCCACACGGTGCTCCCAAAGTCATCGCTCATACAACATGAGGACACTGCCCAGTTCGGTTCTTAACCGCGAAATGACATCTTCTGTCATTTGTCTCACACGGCTAAACAACACAATGGGCTGAACGTCGTGCACGTGCCTGGACTCTTGAGGGGCAGGGGGAGGCACCAAAGACAGACCCTTTAGACTGAACATCTAGTCCAATGGCGATCACCAGACCGAAGTAGCCTTCAAACCTAGTTCGACCAGACCAGCGGTTAAGCCAAGTCTGCCAAGTTGCTACAGTCCCAAACTACAAACATTCCAAACTACCCGCTAAGTTACCCCTCACTGGCTCCATCCAAAAGGCTAAGCTGCGCATTGGGGTAGCTCCTTTGCGCGGTCTTGTGGTCCTAGTACTGTAAAATTCGATTTCAAACAGGTTGCCACCCCATGTTTGAAGGGGTTAACGTTGCAAACCTTTGCTCTCAAAAGTAGGCAGATGCCATGCCTCTACATACTGTCCCTGCTACAACTCATGGTCCTCATGAAGACTACCACGCAATAAGACACAGCATCAGGTATGGTCAAGAAAATAGGGCATTGGCAACGAAGACAACCCATATCCTGAACGTGACCATGAGCTGGCACATCATGCCTTATACCCCAGCAGGAGTATTTACGAGTTACCCCTGTTTTAGTCTGTGATTGATTATAGAACACGTCAGTTGCCAAAGGAAAATTTAACATAAAAATCACTATGAGGGGAAAGGGGAAAAGTTGTTCACGGGAATGCCAAATGGGGTCAGTAGATCGCAAAAACTGACTGTCGACAACAACCAAATGGAAAGATAGTTGTTGTGGCCAGCAAAACAAACACATTCCAGGCGCTTTATAAAACAACCACAGTCAAACACGCTGCTCTGAGATAGCTCCATCTAAAAATAGCAAACACAGAACGAAATTTCCACCCATTTCACCTGCCCATGCCACGCTCCGCAGCAGCAATTATTTCCTCAATGAAATCCATCATCTTCATGAAACCAAAAGTTACGTGGACATGAGCCGAAAAAACCCATTTTTATGATCCAGTAGACTCATAACAAAGGGACTGTGAACGTGGAATTCAGGGCGCCGAGGAGTGCAGGCAACGAATGAACACCACGGTGACAGGGAAGTCAGTGCCCTGAGGAGTGCAGGACAACGACAGGAACAGCACAGGTGAACGGGAAATGTCAGTATCTGGGGAGTGCACTACACCAATATGGAACAACGCACGGTGAACAGTGGAATGGCAGTGGCCCAGGAGTGTAGCTAACAAAAGACAAACACACTGAACCAGGACTGTCAGCGGGCCTGAGGAGGGCAGACAACGAATGGAACAACAGCACAGTGAAACAGTGGAATGTCAGCACCGAGGACGCAGACAACATTGGAACAACAGCACAGTGAAAGTGAAAATGGCAGGCCTGAGGAGTGCAGGACATCAGGAACAAAGCATGCTGAAACAGGGAATGCACACCTAGAGGAGTGCGACAGCCATGGAATAGCACGCTGATAAAGTGACGTGTCAGTGGCTTAAAATACTCAGTGTGCAGTGATAGAGGGACGAACCAAGGGGGATGCAATCGTCTTTGGAGGCACTCATGAAACGATCAGGCGAGTTTAGTTTTCGTTAACAAGTCGGTTTATCCCATGAAGGATCGCAAATAAACGCAAGCCGTAGTAGGTAGTAAGAAAAGTCACGGTAAAGACGATTACCACATTTGGAGAAGATCTTGGAATCACCAAAAATAAAAATGTAGGGAATAGGTTTTCCGGATAGCTAGACCTGATGACTGTGAAGGAATTGAATATAATGAAATTTTCATGAAATAAAAAGGTTATCAACATCTGGATTTAAAAGATCTATAACTCCAGTAGGCAGAATCGCTGTATGAAAAGTTGAAATTCCTTTCAAAAAAAGCACAACCTAATGGTGTCTCTGCCAAACCGCCAGGTGAGTTCATAACCGGTTTGCAAAAGTAGGGTTCCAACATCATCTGGCAAAGGAAACAGGACAGGAAGCAGCAGAAGAACGGTATAGATGAAGAGTGTAAAAAAAGGAGGTGTAAAAAAAAAGGAGGAGTTGGGCCTACTGATATTAAAAGTTTAGAGGCATAAAAATTGATTGGATACGCAAACTGTACAGAGACCAAAAGTGAAAGGTTATATCTGCTCTTCCATGTCGTGATAACATGGACTAAGCGGGCATCTGTCCAAATGAAAGTCCCAAGTTTCTCACTAATCAGAGTGCGGTACTCACAAGAGATAGAAAATGTTTCCGACTGAAGGGTGATCATGAGGGAACGGGCGGGGGGAATACATTTCCCCTAGATCTGAGCTCCACCGAAGAAAGAGAGGCCAAGGCGGACGCGCGGGAGAAAATCAAAAGACTGGATTACTGTGGCGATACTTACACAGAACAAATTACAAACTTCTGAAAAAGACCGCAGGCTTCTGCAAAATGATGGCTGCCATGGTCATTACATGGGAGAATTTCTGAGAGAACTTGAAAAGGAGACACTGAAAATACCAATATCATGATATGACCGACTATTCGCAAAAGAACTGCTAGTGGACTATAATGCGACCAAGTGACGTGAAAGGTTGCTTGCAGGAGGCTATGAAAACGTGGGGAAAAAAGATGCTGGTGTTATGATCCATTGTTCACTCATCCACTCGTGAGTTGCAGACGATACATATGTTGTTAAAGAGATCTATACATCAACTTCTTTCAATTACGCAATACTATATGAGTTCCCCATCCTGGATAAGCGAAACCCGGAAGGCAAACGACTTATTTGCCCTGAAAAAACCAAACCACACACATAAGCTATCCACTATTCATCTTTAGTCCAGGGGTTCAGATGACAACACAGGACAGGCGGCGGCTTCCCTCCCATCCCACCGCAGGTTCCATCTGTGGGGGAGGAGGTGATAAAAAGGTTCAACCACAGGCATCAGTTGTTTGGTTGGCACAGCATGTGGAGCCTCGGCCGGCACTGGTCGGTGTGAAGTGGGTGAACATTCCCTAACTCTAGCTTCAGGTACAAAAAATACAGTCAGCATTCCACTTTCATCAACAAAAAAGCCCACATGGTCTCTCTGTTTCACATGGTATGACTTTGGCGTGCCATTTCACACCACGGCCCATAAGACCTGTGCCAATGACCATTAGCTGTTGGTCAGAGTTGCTCAGGGACCCTAGTGTTCCAGAACAAGGAACGTGTGGTATGACAATATGACAATTAAGTGTTGGCCAGTGCTCTTTCAATGATGGTAGTGTCCGAAAAACAGGAGAAAGGTGTGTTGTAGTGGTAACACGTGTTGGCCCAGTGCTCTTTAATGTGATCATAGTGGCCCAAAAAACAGTTGTGTATGTAACTCGGTGTTGGCACTGTGCTCTTTGCTGCCCTAAGTCTAGAAACAGGAGTATATGGCTGTACTTGGTGTTGGCACAGTGCTCTTTACAGACTCATGTCAGAATAAACAGGACAGGTGTGTGGATCTGACCAATAAGTGGGGCCCAGTGCTCTTCAATGATGACTCAGGGCCAGAAACAGAGTGGTGTGTGTTTACCATGGTGTTGGCCCAGTGTCAGTTAATGACATCAGCATCCAGAAATTAAACTGGCATTTAGGTGAGCAACCACATGGTTATTGGCCGGCGCTCTTCAATGATCTCAACGCGGATTTGCGTAGTGATATACATGAAGGTTGAAAGCTTCCCTGCTGAGGAACCAACTGGCATGATCAGAAGATGACAGTAGTGCAATGATTAATTAAACTTCCACAGGCAGCTTTAGATATAGAATTACTGTCCACACCTTTCTGGTGGAGTTGTGATAGTGGGAATATATAACCGAGGTATCTAGGCGGTGGAACATACATAATCCACAGTGTATGAGGACACAGTCGGACATGTCATTCACCCCCCCCGTTCCAATCAAACAAAAAAAAACAGTCCCAATTTGATGGCAACGCATTATTGGCCATAGGCGTCCCCTTGTTCAGCAGCGTCTTCAGACCGTAACATGAACGTGCCCGCGTCAGTTCAGTCTTGTCATTAATCACTAGAGTTGGGAAAGGAATAATCACAATGGACCTTCTCCATTGGTTTGTTTTGAAAACCTAAATTCAAGCAGCAAGGAACAGCTTGCGAGACAGAAAATGAATAGAAGGATACCCACACTGGCCATCATGGTGCATGTGGCTAGAATCATGGATGTCCAGGCTTGGGACTCAAGGGATTGGAGACCATTTGATGAATTAAAGGTGGAGTTTCTGCCCTGACCTAACTCTATCAGAAGAGAGTCAGAGCGTGATAGGGGCTCAAGCAGTCAGACGTTGGAACCACTTATCGCTGGACTGCCATCCATGGGAGGGATACGTCCTCCCACAACATGTTCCTGATCCAAGTTCCCGTGGGGAGCGGAAACTGGGACAGGATGATCAGTGGCCATAAGGGGCCTGTGAGGAGACAGACAGTGGACTAGTTGGGATGTGTGTGGTGGGGCCCTGTGAAGGGAGACTGGTTTATTGTGGGATGTATGTGGTGGGGCCATGGTACGGTCACTGGATTTTGTTAGATGCAAAATCAGTGGCCCCTGGGGTGGGGTGAAGAGACCCACTGTGTACATGTGTTGGATGTACGTGGTGCACAGCCCTGGGAAGGTGACAACTGTGGACTTATTTTGGGATGTGCGTGTGATGCCAGAATCGAGGGAACGCCAGACTCGGTGGCTCAATGACTACGTTAGCAATCGTTCTTAGTAAGTTTGACAGCTCAGTGGAAATGGTGTTCACATATGTTGAATCATAGTCAATGATCACCGCTCTGCAGATCTGGGCGGTCGCAAATGTATCCTCTGGAGGGTTGCTTCCTGACCCCACCAGATTACTGGACAGCTCCCTGTGAACTCAGGTATGATGGGATTGAACTTGCGTGACAGGACTGCCACACACACAAACATGGGAGGTGCTAGGCATGAAGCAAGACGATGAGAGGCATACACAACTTGTGGGGATGAATGGGGCAGCATGGAAGAGAAACGAGTCCATGACCAAGCGAGTGTCAGGACCTGGAATTTACTGAACAACTGCTCTGAACAAACTTTCTCTGCCCTTAAAGGAGGATGCAATGGTTCTGGTTTCGCAGGCATGCTGGAATGGTCTGGTTCTCGGGCATGTCGGCAATAGATCTGGTTCTACGGGCCATGCTGACCATGGTTTGTTCTCCGGGCATGCTGGCACAATGTTCTGGTCTCTGGGGCATGCTCACAATGGTCTTTTAGTTATTGGGCATGGCTCGGCAATGGTAGGGTTTTTCTGGCATGCTGGCAAATGTCTGGTTCTACGAGGGCATTGCTAGCAATGGTCTGGATCTTATCATGCCTCAAATTCTATTGCCATTGTCACCAGGTCACTCAGGGAAAGATGTCTTCAAGCTTGCTTCTCTCTTTTCTGTGTGGAAAAGTTTCTGTAGCTCTCAAGGCACTTAAAACGCCGAGGCAAAACATGAAGTCAAAAATTTTAACTATAAAGCGCAACAAGAGAATAAACGGGTCACGTCAAATAAGTTGTGTGCAAATAACGCAAAAATCGGTACGAACGGAAACGGTTCTAGAAACGGCACACATGCATCACCACCACACTCACTCACACAGGTGCTTCTAACAGGTATATCAACCTACCACTATACTGTCACAACAACAAACCACACCAGTGATGACAGGCACAGACCCTCCATCAGGCTGGACCAACCAACCGAAAGCTCTGAGGTCGGACATGCTGCAAGCCACACTCCCCCGACACAGGAGGGCTTTTTCACCTTTTCCCACGACCGGTACATGCCTGTGGTGCCTGCACATTCACCCGTCAACCCCCCCCTCCCCCCACATCATCACTGTTCATTAACATCCATCACGATACATCTCCAATTTTCATTAGAAGCTTTGCATCATCTATCTGAGGAAAATCTGTCGGCTGTCTCAATTCGAGTTGTTGTCTCTTTCTTTTTCTATCTTGGTTCCTTTTTGGTTCCCTGCACACTCATCATCTTGTAAAAGCCCCATCGCGTACCCGCAGTGTTCCAGAACAAGTCACACTTATGACCTCATTTTTCACCGAAACTATTATGACATGTTTTAATTTTTCTTCATTTATCAGAGATGAAAGAAGGCGCTTCTCTGTCCATCTCGCATTTTCTTCCCCCCTCATTCCTTTTTTTCCTCTCTGATCTCATCTTTCGCCGGCCTTCCTTATGAGTCATGACATTGGCAAACTTTTGTGTGTGTGAGCGAAATCCCCATTTCTCTTGTGCCGATTTTGTGCATGCAAATAACAAATACTTTATGGCAAATATGCTGTATTATTTACTGCATGAATGCAAGTGTAATTCATATGTCTTCAATTCATAATGTAAAATGGCAGTAGTATGGGTTTGTATTGCATACTTTGGGGATTGGAGCCGGTGTTGGAAAAAATACTTTTTTTCTTTCATTTCTGATCATGACCTATGATGTGTACTAATCTTTTTTTTTTTTTAAATCAAATGAAGCTGTGGAACTTTTAGAGACACTTTCCAAAGCTGGTATCAAAGGTCTGTTCTGAAAGACAAGCACACTATCAGGAAAAGATACACACTCAAAGATCCACAAACACTGACACCTGAAAAGTTTACCACACATCGGCACCTAACGTCTGAGCACAGTAAGGTAAAGTGCCAAGTATATAACTTACCATGCACTGTATCATTGTGTACGATCAAGTTTTGGAGTGAGGGGGTGAGGGAATTAAAAGAAAGATATCACTGTAACGCACTGTTTATGTTATGGTGTTTGGAACTATTATATATGATATGTATGCTGACAATTAAGTATTGGGGAAACAAGTGCAGGCTAACTATTCTTCAGTCATTAGTAGCGAATCACCATTTCTCTTGTGGATGATGTTGTGCATGCAACGTCACAAATACTTGATGCAAAATATGTGTATTTGTTTACTGGCATGAATGGCAAGTGTAATTTCATGATGTATTCAATTCATATTATAAAATGCATTAGTCTGGGTTTGTATTGCATACTTTGGGACTGGAAGCCGGTGTTGGAAAACTTTTTTTCTCATTTCTGATCAATGACCTATGAGTGTACTAATCTTTTTTTTTTTAAAATCAATGAAGCCTGTTGAACTTTAGAGAACACTTTCCAAAGCTGGTACAAAAGTCTGTTCTGAAGACAAGCACACTATCAGAAAAGATACACTCAAAGATCCACAACACTGGACACCTGAAAAGTACCACACTCTGGCACCTAACGTCTGAGCACAGTAAGGTAAAGCGCCAAGTAATGACTTACATGCACTGTATCATTGTGTACGATCAAGTTTTGGGAGTGAGGGGATAAAAAGAAAGATATCCCTGTAACACACTGTGTATGTGTTATGGTGTTGGGCATTATATACATAATGATGAACAATAAGTAGGGGGGGACAAACAAGTGCAGGCTGACAATTCTTCAGTCATCATATACACATACATATAAACAAATACTTAGATACACACAACTATGAAATTCCTGTATGCACCCACCCACACCACTGCCGAAGCCACAGGGGTGCTTCACACACACGCCACGCAGGCAGATGTCTCGCTGGCGCACTCCTGGAAACATAAAAAAAAGATGGCTGTAAGTTAATACTCCAGGTGAAAGTGAAGGAAAGGGTTGTCAGAAAAGCAAACACCAAACACTATGTAGACATAGCATCTCACACTGGATTCTTTTAATAAGCAATCACAAATTATTCAAACTTTGATTGCTTCAAAATATCAGTTTGCCACAATGGATACTTTGAATTGTCAAAAGCCGTCACACTGAACCACTTCCATTTATCCATGTAACTATCAAATACAGTCACATGTCCCTTTGTCCAGTGATAAATAATTTTCATAGTCACCTTAGTCAGTGATTACATATTCATTATTATTATGTCCCAGTGATTACATATTCCTAGGTTTCTACGCCTCCTCTACTGCGCTCTGAGTCGTGCGAGTTTACCACCGAGATAGGCGTCCGTCTAAAATCTTCTGAATTTAAGTTCTTATGGGGGATTGCATCCTGCGTCCTGAATAGTCGAATGAGTTCACAACGACAGAAAGGACTCTTAGTATATCCCCCCTCCAAGTACGTCTTGCAGTTGGAACTTAGCGGTAGTGTAACTGAACAATGAAATGATTTCACACACAACTGGATTAAACATCCACTGTCAAATCAAGTCTCCCTGTCCAAGTGGACAGGATGAGTCCAATATGAATAAACACGAAACCACCCATCCAAAAAACAATCAAAGCACCCAAAAAAAAAGCCAGAAGACAGACACAGGGTGGGACAGAAGTTTTGCTCCTGGCCACAATTGCCAACACAGCTATAGTGGTAGTCAGGATGAGGATTGATCCTGGCTGAAAAGAAAACAGCTTCCAAAGTCTTTTTCAAATTTCAGGCAATACAGCACATCTTTGCCCAGCTGGTTACGCATGTTTCATACCTGACATGTCTTGGTTTACAAAACAAGCTGTGTCACTGTTCTGAAAGTCCTATACTGTTGTATGTTATACATGCTAAAAGTTGCACGTATTTCTCGGGTACTCTTGGTAGTAGAAAAACGAAATGTTTTGTTTGAGCTACCTCCCCCTTCTTACTCCCTTGATTGGGAATCTCCGATTAGTAGTGTAAACTCTTTAAAAGTAGAATGCTCTCAAAACCTATTTAATTATGCACATGCCATAAGTCACAAAACTTAATGTGTTATTTGTTCCACTGTTACGGACCAAAAAGCCAGTGTTTTCTCCAAACTGGTATTTTGCGCAATTAATCTTGGCACCATTTTGAATCCTCTGCCAGCCAAACCTTGAATATTTTCCTGATTTTCTCAAAAAGTACAAGGAAAACGGTCAAATCCAAAAATGTACCCTAAAATTAAAGTCCATATGCTCTATTTCATGTATCATATGCCCCTAGGATATTTTCCACACAAAACTTGCAGCTGCAGAGAAATAACTGATGATGCTGACCTCTCTTGAATGGTTGTCATCTTCGTTCCACTCTTGGTCACTGTCTGAGTTTGATTAAATTATCTAAATTATCATTCTATGAAATTCAGACTTCTCGATCAACGATCAAAATCTTGTTTTGACTCCACTTTCTGTGATACATACGACTGAAAGTGTGTAAAAAAATTATTATCTAGCAGTCCGTTTCAACAGAGTAATTTTTAATCGAGAACCATATCAAAAGCTCATGTAGACAGCCAAGCGGGAGAAAAGCCAGCCATGTGTTTTGAATCCATTTTCAAAGACAAAGTTCTCCGCTCAGACCACAGTCTTGGATAATCAAAATTTATATGTGTGAAAAAAGTGAAAATTTCTGCTATTCTTTCATATAAAATCATTGCATGCTGTTCAGTGATTGTTATTCGCAATGGAGAAAAATTACGATATAAACTCGTTAAAAGTGAGTTCAGTGTATCCGACTTTAATGAGCTATAATTCAATATACAGCAACAAAGTCAATCAAATGTGGATGCTTCCTCTTATTCCGTGGTTTGGGTGTTGGTTTCCAACGATAGTAAAATACATTTGAATGCTTTGAACAGATGGATAGCTAGACAACACAGATAGCACACACTGGTGCCAGTTCTCGCCTGAGCAATGGCCGTTTGGTCTTCAACACACTGTATGGCTGCGAGTCCGGTTCTCCGCTTATATTAAGTTGTTTAACAAGAGAGAGTGCGTGCTCCTAGTGAACGTTCTTGGTGTGAGTTCCTGAATGTGTTCTTGGTGTGTGTTCCTGATGTGTCTTGGTGTGCGTTCCTGATGTGTTCTTGGTGTGCGTTCTGATGGACTGTTCTTGGTGTGCGTTCCTTGTGTGAGCTTCCCACTATGGAAGGGAAAATAAAAGGGAAACGAAACCTCCCATGTTGTGTCCTCTGCTGCCTCCTTTGTGGGTATGTCCCTTGGTTCCTGAACTTGCCACATAACTCTGCCTTTCCTGAATGTTCCATTGAACAGTATTGTAATGTCTTATTTGACGTCCACAACACGCAATTTCTTGTTTCGCATCACATTCAAATGTATCTCCATTTCAATTATCATGCCAATCTGGCCACAAACAAAAAACCTTTGAGTCTTTCTTTCTTTTGCTGCTTTTTTTTGTGAAAATATTTCCATCCAACACACCATTAAGCACCAAATTTGAGAAGTGGTGGACACTGTTCGTTTTCATCCATCCTAAAATTGTTTGGTTTGCCTGGATGAAGACACCCTCAAGAGGTCGAAATGCATTGTGTTCATTCTGTAATCATTTGTATGTGTCTGGCAGCAGCTAAATACTCTTTCTTTCAAAATTTGCTTCATTTTTCCGCCCGACAGTCATCTCGTTTGCAAAATATATAAAATTTTTTTTTGGTTTTCCACAGTTCATTTTTCATTCCATCTGAC
The DNA here is from genome assembly GCA_016801955.1 of Conus betulinus. Lineage (NCBI taxonomy): Eukaryota > Metazoa > Mollusca > Gastropoda > Neogastropoda > Conidae > Conus > Conus betulinus. Next base: position 10,089 of record JADBJO010026451.1, on the reverse strand, counting down.
TGGTCCTCATGCCACATGTGCTTCATTACTCGCCTCCCTGTTTACAGTCACAGCAGCCTTGTTTGTCACACAGCAGAGCAGCTCTGCAACTGGCAGTCCACAGGGAGCAGCAGACCATGTCAAAAAGCTGCCATGAGCCAAAACCCATCAAAACACCCACTGCACTACTGCCAAAAATTCACTTTGGTTGCGTCAGTGGCACTATTCTGATCCATCACTGACAGGAAACAACCTACTAAGCAGCCCACACTGAAGACAATAAAGTTTTGAAGCCAGCAGGAGTCATCATTTGATCTCTCCCATGGATTGCTGTCATGTCCCTCTAACAATCCCTTCAACTTGCTGATGTCAGCAAACCCCAACATAAAACTCATCAAGACGCAGCAGTGGGGAGGAAAAAATCAAAACCCAAGGTCAAGGCATTAAAAAACCAAAGAAAGACGAGGACTACTTGATGATGATCAAAGAGGATGCTAACAAGGCCCAATGGAATTCCATGTTTGTTTGAGACGCAACACCAAGCTGTCCTCTCAGCTTCACTGTTTCATAACATCTCAGGGTCATCCAGGCCCATCCCATAACAGGCAGTGTTGGGCTGGAAACTTCCCAGCACTCTCTCTGACACGTCAATCATTCAAGCCTTCCCAACTGAGCCCATAGCAAACATGCGACTTTTTTTTTAGGGCAGGAGGCCATTGGGAAGCAAAATGGTCTTAAATGAACACGCTGTGATAAGAATAACCTAAAGACCTTCAGCTCAGAATCAGTAATGTTAAACCACTGCACAGCGACAAAGAATGCCATCTCCTGTACGGACCGATTTTTTGGCCATCCATTCAGAACAGCAATTGCACAGCTTTTTCTCATCAAGAACTTAGTTTTCAATCAGTTTACTGGCTGGACTTGAACAGTGATAAAAATGAGTGTAGATCCACTAAGGTTTTGCAACTTTTCCAATTTGAAGAACTAAATTTGCACACCACAAAACTCTAAATGCCCCACACCCGCACTAAACAGATTTCAAAGATTCTTTAAAGAAAATCCTGGTATGAATTTCTATCTTAAAACATCCCTCCACACATCCACCCCTTTTCACCCCTCTCTCTCCGCTTAAAAAACAAAAGAGAAGAAAACAGCTTGTCAGTCAATGAAAACACCACCAACTCCCCTCCCCAATACCAATGTAAACAGAAATCTTCAAAGCCAGTAAAAGGACATGTTGATAAGGCTGTCCTGCCTCAGGAGAAACTGATTACTCATAAACCCACCTTAATTTCGCATGTCAATATGACCAGGCGGTGCTCATGACACTGACAGAATGTAGTATGCGCGTGTGTGAAAACAATACATGTTTATGTATATGTGTTAGGTAAAGGCCAGAGATGTTAATTTTCTTTCTTTACACAACCTTTAAGCCCTTTTAATGATGATTATAATCTGTGCAACACAATTTCCAAACTGTGAACAAAACCTTAAAAAACCTCATCGAGTCAGCATTCTTAAAAAAAAAATGTCTCAAATTTTGGTGGCTCTTCATGCCCTGCTTGCCCATTGAGGACCTCAGTTTTCGATGTCTTCTCCACATCTGTGGCCTTGGTTTGGTTCTGTCGGGTCACCGGTATCGGCGAGTCCATGGGGGGCTGTCGTTGGAGACGGACGTGGTGGCGCGCCTCCGAAGGGAGAGCTCCACTCACGCACGGCTCCGCGACTAAGCAATTATTGTCAGCAGTAGGGGGCTTAGTAGGTGGTGTCCTGCGCTATGTTAGATCAGAAACAAAGGCGCCACTGAACACCACCGAAGTGACTCGGCAGCAGTGCAGTGTCTCCCGTCCGTGTGGTTTGTCCTCGTAGTGATGACTTGACATTGATTGCTCCTTGTGGAATTGCCTGGTGCCGGGGCGGCGGCTAGGACCCAGCGGGCTGTTCGAGCTGGGCCGGGCTGTCGGAATGAAGCGGCCGTGGGTCGTCACTAGACTCTGAGGATGGCGCGGAGTTGTGGTACAGCGCAAAAAAAAAAAACAAAAAAAAAAAAAAAAAAAAACCCTTTAAAAAAGCCATATAATGCGGACATTAGTATTTTCACCTGATGATTTTCCCTTGATTATCCTGTTTAAAGGGCAAACCACAGACTTTTTTGTATGTTTCAATAGTAGATGCATGCACCGTTTGCGGACTGTGGGACTGTAAGCCATAATTCAAACAAAGTTGCTGTCAACACTTTTCTAATTTTGGTGAAAAGCCAAAATTTTTGGGGGCGCTCTAGAAAAAAAACACATTAAAGAAAGTATCTCAAGCATATGATATAACTTGGAAAGAACCTTAACTAATGAACACTGCTAGGTTGTTTCAATGTTTTTACATCTGGACACCAGTGTTTGTGACCTGACGTAAAGTATTTCAAGAAATGATTTTGTTTTAAGATACTATGACAATAATATGCAAAAAAAACTGGTGTCTTTCTTGTATTCTTTCAGACATAATCAATATTGTAATTCCATTTCAGCTTGGTTATCAACATAGAATTTTGTAGCAAGAGTACATACTCAAGTGTTAACCCATCTAGTTTGTGTGTGTGTGGGTGTGTGTGGTGTGTGTGTGTGTAAAACTGACTGTAAGACCGTTAATTTAGTCAAGAAGAAAGAAACCATAATGGTCTATAGACACAATATGGTAGTAACATTTTGACAGATCATAATCTGTGTTCAGACCATTATCATTTTCAGGCGTAAATAAGGGAGTCAGTATTGTATTTCCCGGTGTTTGTTTGTGCCCATATGAATATAGTTTTACAATACGGCATTGTGATCATCATTGCCAGCATTTCAAGTTGGGTATGTAATCATATACAATTTGTAATTGATAGCGCGTTCTGTGAGATTTGACACTGTTAATAATACTACTACTGAAGCAGCTGACCAGAAAGGAGTTCATCCAGGGCCATGTAACATGCTTGAGAATTATCAGTTTCTTTTGAGTGTGTTATGTACAGATTGTCCCATTCATTTGCAGCTTGGGGTAAAACATATCTATATTAAGACTGTACGATCATACCCTATTTCAAAATTGAAAGTTTTCTAATACCGGATGATTATCTTTTATGTTCACCATTCTGAACAGAGAAATGTGGGTGGGGGGAGAAGGGGAGGGGGGAACATTGTATTGGAGAGACAGCTCTTAGACGGCAAAATTCAGATTGGGCAACCCAAGTCTTCAAAAACATCTGAAATAGCATTCAGTATCCAACCCCGACACCAGTTCTAAGGTCTATCTCCTGTTCTGCACATCTACAACAATATGGGTCACAATTGACACAGACACACATAGGAACACACACACACACACACAGTCATCCAGACGACATATTTTCATACAGCTGTAGCTAGGTGCTAAAAATGTATGGTTTCTTGGTCCACAAGCGTAGCGAGATATTTTGTTCACGAGTTATCTTCCCCTTACCTCCCTTGTGTTTGAATCCTCATTTTTACATGTGTACCCAAGTGCCAGTCCCCCCACCTAATATCAGTGAATACCTTCAGAACCCTCTATAAGTTGGATATAGTACACCGCTGAATTCCAAAGATGAATTGTATTCTAGTGTCATCTCCAATTGTGTGTTGGGCCTGAGAAAGCCATATTTTCTCTAACACACAACGTCTTTTCCGCACACCATTACATCTAGAATCTTGATGCCACCCATTTTGAATTATCTCAACGAACAACCTGTAAATAGTTCTTTAATTTCACAACAAAACGTCACCGAGAAAAATCAAACGATCCGAGAACGCGCAATTGAAAGTGAAACGTGAAGTCCCTAAGCTCGCATTTCAAATATTGCATGCCTATGATCTTTTCTGTGCAACCTTGCGACTATCCGACATGACTGACGGTGCCAGTGTCCTTTGCGCGAGTTGCCGTCTGGTGCGTGCATGTCGAGTTTGAGTCTAAAGTTGTCGTTTTAGCACATTCAGGACTTCGCCCAATACGAAATCTTTGTTAGTGATCTCCATTCTTATGATAGAAGTTACCAAATATTCTATAAACAAAGTTAGCAGATGTTCTGATGGACCCATTCAACGAATAACTTCATCGAAGATCGGTTAGAAGCACATGAAGTCAAACGGCAATGTGGTGATGAAAAGCAAGTTGTTTTCGCATCAAATTTAAACACAATTTCTCCACACAGGACTGCCTCCTGGCGGCTATGAAAAGTGATCTGTATAAAAACAGCAACATGCCAAGCTATTCATTCATTAACACAAGCTTTCATTGCTCTTTGATATTTTTTTCATCGAAACAGAGGGAAATATTAGATGTAAAATCGTTAAGTATGTGGTTCATTCTCGGACTTAATCACCAATTAACTTCCACACGCCCCAGATTGTCAAATATGACTTTTTGCCTTTTATTCCTTAGGTTCTGAGGTTTTTCACATAGATATCATATATATGTTTTCATACTTGACAAGGAACAGCGAAGCTAGACAACAAGAACCTGCAACGAGACAGCACAAATTTTGTCAGTTACGCTCACTAGGACGGCCATTTTGGTGCCACGCTGTTGTGGTCTTCTTTGCGGTCCAGTCAAGCTTGTATATATCTGGGCGCTGCATGGAGTTGCGACCGAGTGTTCCCCCGAGTGTCCCACAAGAATGTGGTCCCCGAGAGATGTGCTTCAGGGTTGCTCGCATGTGCAGACGCGGATAGAGGATGAGAGGAGCTCCCAGAGCTGCTGTTCTCTGGTTTGAGCTCCTTGTCATGGAAGAGAAATAAAAGAAAGAAATTGATTCTCTGGGCTTTGGCTGTGTTATCTTCTTGACACGGTTGCTGTCCCTTTGGTTGAGTGCCACTTAGTCACCATCCTGCCGGATCTTCATTACTGCACACCCTTCCCCCTGAATAAGCTGGAGTGCCAGACATTGAAGACACTCTTAGGCAGCGATATATGACAACAGTTTGTTCCTCAAAAAAACAAAAAAAGAAAAAAGACTCCAAAGCATTTCGCTCGGCCGACGAATCATGGTGCACAACATATAGTAAGGCTCTAAAGGTCCACAAACATTGTTGGAAGCAAAAGGAAGGATTTACCCGGCCAGACTAGAAACCTCCCCCTGACGTTAACAGCCTCTTAAACCCTCAGTGCATACCGCGCTTCAACTCCTCCGTCAGTCACTGCTTCGAGCAGATGCCTCACCGCGGACCACCATTTTCCAAGTCAGGCACACCTGAAGCAGTCAAGACTGCCTCAATACTTCATGTCTTCATGACAAGAAACAGAACAGTCATCCACTGTCTCAGACTTGACTTGTGGGAGAGGGATTGAAGGGAGTACAAGTAGCGACCAAGGTTTTGAGGTTGGGGTAACAAAGTATGCTGCTGATGATCAGTCTGTGTTTTTGTGTGTGTGTGTGTGTTGCAAGTGTGTGTGTGTGTGTGTGTTGTGTGTGTGTGTGTGTGGTAAATGTGTCTGTGTGGTGTGTGTGAGTCAATATGTGTGTGTGTGGGCAAGTGTCGAGTGTGTGGTGTGCAGAGTGAAGTGTGTGTGGTCGTATAAATATATGTGTGTGCTTGAGTGTGTGTGTGAGGGTGTGTGTGTATGTGTGCATGTGCGTGTGATGTGTGTGTGTGCATGCTTGTGTCTGTGTCAGTGAGTGAGTGAGTGAGTGTGAGTGAGCTGAGTGTGTGGTGTATGTGTGTGTGTGTGTGTGGGTGTGTGTTTGTGTGTGTGTGGTGTGTGTGTGTGTGTGTTCATGTGTGTGTGCATACAGAGGTGTGTGTGTGTGTGTGAGGTTGTGTGTGTGTGTGTGTGTGTGTGTGTGTGTGTGTGTGTGTGTTCATGTGTGTGTGCATACAGAGTGTGTGTGTGTGTGGTGTGTGTTGTGTGGGTTGTGGTGATGTTGTGTGTGTGTGTGCTGTGTGTGTGTGGTTTTGTTCAGTTTTACGTCTTTTCACATGCGCTGTTTTTCAGAGACGATTGTTGATATTTTAAATGATATACATCAAGATGACATTGATATTATTATACAAATGAAAACATAATTAAAAATAAAGCTTAAATCAGTTACCATGAACAACATAAACAATGTTTGCTTCAAAAAACATGACTGAAATCTCATACTAATGCACCGATAGGACTGCGAAGTAAATATTGTGATACAATAGCCTAAATGAATGATTTGAAGTTAGTTAGGAGTCTTAAAATCATCAATTGCAGGATTATTTGGTAACTGAAAATTGGGTAGGTTTTGCCGCATAGTGGGACAATTAAATAGTATATGAAAGGTCAAACAAAGTCTTTCCCCACATAGCATTTTGCAGTATCAACATATTTACATTTTAATGAATTATATTTTAGTCTAAAACACAAAACTGGAAAATTTCCCTTTGAAAAACATTCAACAAAGACATGGTATAATTGAGGTGTGCTGATTTACATATAACCCACACAAGCTTTGGTGTCTTTTTCTAAAAGATTTATAGCATTCTTTACAGACAAAGGAATTATAAACATTTTTCACCAACAAATTCTTTGTCCTGCACTCCTCTAGCTACTCTGCCCATTCATTTCCATAAATACCACAAGCTGATGGAACCCTGTTAAATGTTACACTGGAAACCTTTTGGAACTGGAAAATGTATGATGAGTAATTTCATTACTAAGTCCCACATCTGTCTTTAGACTTCATGGATTTCCCGAGTAAATATAACCAGATTTAGAGTCAACACAAAAAAAAAAAAAAAAAAAAGTATCAGAAATATAACCATAGGGAGTTTAACAATGGTATCGCAGAGCCATGAGAATGGCTACTAGTTCTGCGGGTGAAATAGAATGAATGCCTCTTCCACAATATGAATAAAGACTTTTCGTTCTTCTTAGTCCAGGTATTACAAACAAAAGACAGCACCCGCCACATTTGTGTCAAATAAGAGAACCATCGGTACATATACCTTCAAATGGTTAAAAATAATTTTGAATGGAACAATAGATCGAAAAACGAAACAGCAAGTAGATGAGGGTTATCACTTTTTTTAGATCGTCATTAGAAAAGGTCAAAATCTGCTCTGTCAGTTCCCATGGAGGAATTGGAGACGTATAAGCGAAACGCTTACCTAGTAGCCGGGTGCTAACAGTGTATATTTCTTGATCACCCAAAATATAAGTAAAAAAAAAAATTTTGTTCATGAGTTATCTTCCCCCTTACCTCCCTTGGATGAATCTCATTTTTTTTTAGTGTGTAATTTCTTTAAATCATGAATACCTCAGAAACTACATAGTTGTGTACATACGTCGCTGAAGTCACAAAAATTAATGTATTCTATTCATTACATTGGCAATCGTGTTGGACTGAGAAGCCCATATTTTTCCCTAAAACTGGTATTTCAACCAAATTAATCTTGGCGCCATTTTGAATTGTCTGATGAACAAACCGTAAAATAATTCTTGATTTCACAAAAGGTATGAAGAATCCCAAGAATCCATGAATGCGCATTGAAAAGTACAGTCCATAAGCTTCTCATTTCGTATATCGCATGCCATATTGATCTTTTCAGTACAAGCTTTGCGACTATACGAAATGACTGACGCGCGGTCGCTTGAGCGAGTCGCCTTCTTTGTTCACTTGTCGGAGTTTTGATCTAAATGTTTGTTTTTATGAATTCGGACTTCCCAATTGAAAGCTTTTTAATGACTTCATTTCTATGATAGAGCAATCCGAAAATATATAAAACAAGTATCATCCGATGGCCAATTCCAAATGGAATATTTATTTTTATCAAAGGTCATGTTAGAAGCACATGGCGATGGCCATGTGACGACTAAAGCAAGTTGTGTTTTCTATGTAAAATTTTAAACGCAAGTTCTCCGCTTGGGCGGCATCTTCGGATAATTGAAATTTGTATGTATAAAAAGAGCGAAATGCCAGCTTTTCAATTCATTACAACAATTATTTCATGCTGTTTAGTATTTTTCATCGCAATAGAGGAAAATATGACAGTAAACTCGTTAAAAGTGGCTTCATTCCGGACATTTAATCGCAATGAACTTTACACAGCCACGGAATTGTCAAATATGACTTAGAAGCTTTTATTGCATTTTATTCCTTGGGTTCTGAGGTTTTTCATCGATATCAAATATGGGGGGTCTGGATACTTTGAACGTTACGGCGAGCTAGACACGCAGAAGAAACTGTGGCAGATAGCAGAAAATTTTGTCATTGCTGTCTCGCAAGGCTCATTTTGCCCCCGGGCGCTGCGTTGTTGGCTTTGCGGTTTCAGTCAAGCTGTATATAAGTGAGGCGCGGCGTGAGTGCAATCAGCCTTGTTCCCTGGTGCGAGCGATCACTGTGGTGAGAGGAAATAAAAGAAGGAAAAACTCACCACTGTCGTCCTCGGTGTCTTCTTGAATGGCTGCTGTCCCTTAGTTTCCTACATTTACATCGTCGTCTGCATGTCTCAAGCAACTGCACACACCCCTTACCCCTCTCCACACCATCACATAAAAAAAACAGAACCCAGGTCTTTCAAAATCACGGAAAAGGAGTTGGGGATGGCATATTAGTAAGAAAATGTCCACTCTTGATATTTTAGGTTGGTCGGTTTTCCCGGAGATTTTACACACAATGCTACCTTTGTTAGTGGATGTTACTTTCGATGAATTGTCTATATTCAAATGGGCAGTGCCCATTAAAAAAAAAAAAAAAGACAATAAAAAACAAACACACACACACACACACCACACAGAGGAAGGGGTGAGGAGGGTGCTAGTTACTCGAAGACCCAGAGAAGAACAAGCAAGCCCATGACGTATATACATTTTCGACGTAATGGCCAATATGACGTACAGGTCCCACGGACGTCATTGTTTTGTTGTTTTTTGTTTTTTGTTGCAGCACTTTTTTGACATAAAAAACAAAAAGAAAAATCCCAAATTATAATAATCCACAACCGAAATAAAGCCTGAGATGACCGTCGAAAAACCAGACGATTGTACATGAAATGAACCGATACTACCAATATTAACTGAATAAGCAGAGCAGAACGATTAAATGAAAGGCCAGAGGAGGATCAGGATTGCCAAGCAAAACTGCAGCTGGCAGTGCCCATTAAGAAAAAAAAAAAAAAAAAAGAAAAAGAAAACACACTGTTTTCAATCAAATTAACACCAAATATCTACATTGTGAGAGAGAGAAGCAAATCCCTAACACAACTCTACAGGACCTAGCCACAATTAAACCACGGAAATGATGCAAAAATCATATCAACAGAAGAAAAACAGACACAGCCACTTCGTTTTTCAATTCCAAACATCTGAGTCTCTGTGTGTGTGTGTATGTGTGTGTGTGCATGCGCACGCGCGCCTGTGTTGTACATGTGTGTGTATGATGTGTACGTTCTGTGACGTATCTGTGGTGTGTGTGTGTGTGTGTGTGTGTGTGTGTGTGTGTTCTGTCACCACTGTGTGTGCGGACTTAATATATAATGTATCATTTATCATCAAGATTTTAGGTCAATGAATGATAACAATAACTCAATTCATTTTTTTACCTCTTTTTTTGTTCAGGTAGTCCCAAACTGTGGACATTGGCATCTCTGCCATGACATGCCTTGTTGTCAAACATATTACAGACCAATCAAAAAGCCAAGACACTTAAGAGTGCTGGACAGACACTCGACGCTCTGCATTATCACTGACAAGCTGTCGCAACGTTCATTTCCAAATCCAGCTAATTAAGCCTGCTGTAACAATGGCCAATTCTTACCGATTGTGTCGAGGCGGCGTCTTTTAATGGGCCGAATCGGAGTAATTTCTGCCGATGCTCTACGCTTCCTTCCTGTCAAAGAGACAGAAAACAAATTGTCAGTTACCATCACATTATGAAAAACCATCTCTTTCTCACCGATTTCAGCACATAACTTTTTCATAAGCTTTCCACAAGTAAGCTATGGACATCATAAGGATTTCACTGAAAACCTTTAATAGCCAATGACTTTATCACCTCCCCCCCACCCCCGACCCCCTCAATTTTACATCAACAATTAAATATATTACTGTCATGATTTTGAAGACTATTTTGTTTCGTTTGGCGACCAAAAC